>VOPJ01000163.1:0-21192 GCA_014673585.1 Semibalanus balanoides
GGTACCAAGCTGGGGGGGGCCAGGGGGGGGGGGGCAGTCGGTGAAATAGCTCCGCCCCAAGCCGAGCCGAGCCGTGGGGAAAGGGGAGAGAGAGACACCCTTCATACAGAACGCATGCGCAGTCGACCGGTCAGCTCAGTCAGTAACGTGCTGGCAACGCAAAGGTAACGGGTTCGAACCCCATTCTGACCGGACGTTTTCGCAATCGTTGGACCGATACAGACACACAGATAGACAAACAGAGGATCTTCCAACAGTTAGATAACACGTGATTGAATTGACTCGACATTTCGCATTTAACGTGGCTCTACTCTTTGCTGTGTCATAACTGCTGTTTAACCATGTCCTGACATCACGACTACGAAACCTGACTGAAGAACCCAGACAAGACGACTACGTACCGTCAGCAGACGAGGAAGAACCCAGACAAGACGACTTTCTACAGCGTCAGCAGACCGGAGGAAGAACCCAGAAAAGACGACTTACGTTGGCGTCAGTAGGACGAGGAAGAAAACCCCCAAGGAAACGGAGGGGACGGGGAACTTCGTTTCTTACTGTAGCAGACGAGGAAGAACCCCAGACAAGCGACTTCGTAGCTTTAGCAACGAGGAAGAAATATCCGCGCCGACAACCACGCTTGTCTCTCATGTCTCATCATATCTCATCATGTCTCATCATGCCTCATCATGTCTCATCATGTCTCATCATGTCTCATCATGTCTCATCATGCCTCATCATGCCTCGGCGACATCCACGCTTTGTCTCATCATGCCGTTGGAATCCATAATTGGACGATTTATGGATTCCAACGGCATGGTGATACTGATCGTGACATCTTCGTGGCTCATCTTCATCGGTAGAGAACAGTCCAGGTGTGGCGGCAACGTGACGTTTGACGCGTACAGTGAATTGTTTCAGATTAGGCTGACCGATAAGTGTCCAAAAATATATTAGCCTGACTGACCATTTACCAAATCGGTCACACAATGACAATTTTTCGGTTACCAAAATTTTGATAACCGATTGACACCACTAGTGTATACCTAATGCTTTTGTCATTGGCTGTGCGGAACCCGCACATCTGGACTCCGAACTCCAGAATAGACAGACAACAGCTGACCGTTAATCGAGTGAAAGGAAGGCCTTATAATAATCTAATAATTCGTGTTTTTTAACTTATTTTAGTTTATTTTAGTTTTTTTAGTTTACCAATAAGCCTTTACGCCAACACTGAATTACCCCTGGCGGCGGGCGCGTTAATATGAAGGCCTTCCCGTCTCTGCCGACAGATGTCAGTGGCGGCGCCAAGAAGCCGGACAGCCTGGCGGTAGAGCCGGCGGCGGCGGAGACGCAGTCAGCTGCTGATGATCACCAGCTGCAGCCAGGTGTGTGGCTCGCGCGACTGCGCATGCGCGGATAGGCTCCAGTCGGTGTCAGGGTCTTCTCCCCTCGTGGGCTGAATGAATGAATGCAATGAAATCAATGATATCAATAACATTAATCAATCATCAATTTCAATCAATCAATCAATAAATTCAATCAATAAATCAATCAATCTAATCAATCAATCAATCAATTCATCAATCAATCAATTAATCAATTAATCAATTAATCAATCAAATCAATCAACTTATCAATATCAATTGACGTGGTCTGAATTCGCGACTTTCGTGGTATGCGCTGCCGCCGCTAACTGATGCAGTGTGTGCTGTACATGTTTTTGTTTTTGCTTACCTTCTGCTCATATTGCCGTACTATGGCCCTTGACAGTTAAATTCTTGGCATTAACTACATAGTTGGCCAAGTTTATAGTAAACTTCTTAGACATTTTTTATAGAGGATGATACCACCACACAATGTCTCGAATGTATTGTTAGGAGCGTCACAGCCAGGGAGCGGACCTCAAATACAGTGATGAGTGGGGCGAACTGCTCGAGTCCAGGGCGCGTCCCGCGCATTGTACGAACGTGAGGGGTCGCATATGTGCTCCCCGCGGTGTACCGCAACGTGACTGTGCGCACAGGTGGAGCTCTCCATCTCCTGAGCAGTATTCGCGCTACTAAGAACTGTGCTTTCTAATTAAGCAGACTGAAGAGATGTAGAGCTACTACAAATGTGTAGGCCATTCAAAAGAGGCGTACACCGATAGGTGAGGCTCGCGCCTCACTAGTGTATAAGCAGGAGCCCTGCGTTCACTATGGACACGCGTGATGCAGAGCTTGTCAAAGAGAGGCCCACACCCCTGAAATAGACAACGTGGAAAGTGCGTGTTCTTTGTGTACTCAGAAGTCCACCAAGGCCAGGGGCCTAATTTATATCGCCCCAATTGCCTCACGGGACCCCATAAGTGGCCCAGAGGGCTCTGTCATTATCTTAAAAAAACGCCACACCCAGATGTTCAGGGGACGCCGCCCTACCACCATTCAGCTCCGAGAAGGGCATAGTGCTACGGCGGGTCGTATAGCAACATCGTGTCGCGAGGGCGCCATACTCGTAGTCGCGCTCGTTCACTGTTCAGGGTCCATTCAGCCTTCCCAGGGGCCCAACAAACTTGCCCAGGGGTCTCTCAAGCTTGTCATCGGGCCTATTGAGCTCACGCAGAGGTGTCAAAAACTGCCCAGGGCCTGAACGTCCCTTTGCGAGAAAAACTGCAACCAAAAACATCATGTCTCTCCCCCCCCAGGTACCACCTCTGACAGAGCACCACTGGCCACCACGCCGGGCGCTCCGAAGGGCGCCGTGGTCGACCTGAACCACCTGGACCGGGTGCACGTGCCAGAGACTGTGCGGGAGGTGGCCGAGGAGGGCCCCCCGGTGGTGCCCCCCGCGTGTGACCCCCCGGCGGCGGCTGAGGACGCCGAGTCGGTGGCGGAGGAGACGGGTGACGCCGGCAGCGTGGGAGACGCCGCCAGTGTAGGAGACGCTGCACAGGTATGTTAGGAGACCGGAGAGAGACAAGGTCCTAGGATTGGTTTAGACCTGGCGTGCAGAGTAGAAAATTGTTGCTAAAAATAAGCATGGAGAGTGGAAAATTCAACAACAAAAATATCACCCGCTCACCAGAACTAGTTATAACCTATGCCTATGTGTACCTATTTTTCCTTCCACAAGCTGTCCATATGATTGCATCCATAAATCAGTAACGGGGTTCCATCTATCTAATGCAAGGAGTTGGAAAATTCACAGTAAAGCTCGTGAAAAAGAGTGGACAAATAGTATCGATAGGGTGTAACTTTTCCACCCAAATTTGCCAATTCTAAGACACTGGAGAAAGAGAGAGAGAGAGAGGTCAGGGGGTGTCTTAGCTTTTGGTACCATTGGCTTCGGAAAATAAGCGTGCTGCTCGGTTGGCCGGCACAGCAGTTAGTTTTGTAGTGTAATACCGGCCTCCCGCCGAGCACTATAGAGTGTGTCGGACAGCCTACCTTCCAGACCGGCCGGGAGTGGTGAGAATGGAAGGTATTCACTACAGGCTGTCGTCCAACCCAGCGGGGCGCTTATTTTGGATCCAATCGTACACCAGCTGTATAACTGTTATGTTGCTTTTAGCAGTCCGGCGGCGCTCGTTGGAGATGTTGTTAATACCAGATGCAGGATGTTCCCGTAATCTTGTTTATTTACGACAATTCAAACAATGAGAGTAAACACAGAAGCGTGGCGCGATGCAAGCTGCAAAACTCACATTAGCATGCTAAAAACTCGTCCAGTATTAGGAGATGAAACTCGAAAACTACATTTTTGAAACAGGGAATGAGTCCCATTTGGGTTAGTGCGTCACAAGTTTACAGGGCGTTCCGCGAAGCTCAAGTATGTGCGCTTTGTTATGCAATGCGAACGGCATGAGAGAACCATAGCTGGGGTATAACGGCACATTCATATCCGTCCATCTTTCGCGTTAATCCCAACAATCGCCTCTTGACTTCTCGGACTAAACCCTCTCATCTCCATCTCTTCATCTGAGCTCAATATGGCATCACCACCTCTTCAACTGAGCTCAATCTGGCATCACCACCTCTTCATCTGAGCTCAATCTGGC
This sequence comes from Semibalanus balanoides, assembly GCA_014673585.1. Classification (NCBI taxonomy): domain Eukaryota; kingdom Metazoa; phylum Arthropoda; class Thecostraca; order Balanomorpha; family Balanidae; genus Semibalanus; species Semibalanus balanoides. The sequence continues at coordinate 4,037 of VOPJ01000163.1, forward strand.
ATCACCACCTCTTCATCTGAGCTCAATCTGACATCACCACCTCTTCCACTGAGCTCAATCTGGCATCACCACCTCTTCACCTTCCCCCAATCTGGCATCACCACCTCTTCACCTTCCCCCAACCTGACCTCACCACCTCCTCACCTCATCTCAATCTGGCACAGCGCCTTCATCCTCTTCCCGCACTCATTATCGTGCCAGCGCCTCTCCCTGCCCCCGAGATGCACACAGTCCTGCCCCCTCTCCTCGCCGTTCGGCTGCGACCACTGCCAGTTGACAAACCCCGCCTCCGTCCCATCACTCCACCCCCACCCAGCGTCGGTCTGCACCCGACTCAGGCCAATCCACGTGTTCTTCCTGCCGCTGGCCGCGGCCAGGGCGGCGACGTGGTCGCTGCTGTTCCAGCCGTGGATGGACGCGAGGCGCGCGCGGCGGTCCAGAGAGGCGCAGATGTAGTGCGCCGCGGTCCAGGTGATGCGCGGGGCGGTGATGAGGTAGCAGGAGTGCTGGTGGCGGCTCCAGCCGGCGGGGCACTCCTCAGGAGAGGGAGGTGGAGAGAGCGGGGAGGCGTCAGGGGAGAGGGGAGAGTTCTCAGGAGAGAGCGGAGGGTCGTGTGGGATGCAGCCGTCGCCCGTGGTCGCCTCCTGGCCGCTCTTCTGGCTCTCCAGGCTGGCAGGAGCGGCTCCTGAGCCCTCCTGGCTCTCAAGAATCGTCTCCTGGCCCTCCAGGACTGTCTTGACCTGGCGAGGCAGAACTGTCGTCTCCTGTGTATCCTGGGAGCTGGAGAGATCCACCGCGACTCCTGCAGTCTTCTGATCCCCCAGAGCTGCCGCCTCCTCTGGGTCGAGGAGGTCCACCTCAGTCTCGATCATCGTAAGAGGTCGCTGGCCTGAGATGGCGGCGGTGGCTCCTCCCAACATCACCAACAACACCAGCAGCACCAGCAGCACCAGCAGCAGAGCAGACAGAGGCCGACGCGGCTGCATGGTGCACTTTGCAGAGCACTTTCTAGACTAAGCTGGAGAAAGTCCAACAGCAAGTATGCTCTTTGTGCAGGACACTGAGTCGAATACGCAGCTCAGATCTTGAGATGTCACTCAGAGAAGACAACAGAATGTACTCTTTCTCACCACTCCAGTGAACACGGTGCTATCCCACAGATCACCAACTATAACCCTCCACTGTTCACTAACGGTGCAGTGTGCACTGCCCCAGTGTTGGACCGACTGTGCACAGCGCAAATAGCGGACTGTCCTGCACTGTTGTGCACGAGCTCTGTTCCGCCCCCCAAGTCGGACTGGTCAGCTTCGGAGGCCCCGCGCAGGCTTCTACAGAGGCTTCCTGGTCGGAGTTCTCAGTTTCCAGCGTCCCAAGGGTGTGATATGTTTACACTGTTTACACTTGAGCGGTGGCCAGGGCGAGGTTTTATCCGCCGGATCGCTGCAGCGGAGGAAAAGGCTAGACAGGGGCGAGGCGAGGGAGAGTAAGGGGCGAGGCAGAGGCGAGGCAGAGGCGAGGCAGAGGCGAGGCAGAGGCGAGGCAGAGGCGAGGCAGAGGCGAGGCAGAGGCGAGGCAGAAGGCGAGGCAGAGGCCGTAGGCAGAGGGAGAGGCAAGTAAAGGCGAGGCAGAGGCGAGGCAGAGCGAGGCAGAGGCGAGGCAAGGCGAGGCAGAGGCGAGGCAGAGGCGAGGCAGAGGCGGGGCAGAAGGCGAGGCAGAGGCGAGGCAGAGGCGAGGCAGAGGCGAGGCAGAGGCGAAGGCAGAGGCGATGCAGGAGCGAGGCAGAGTCGAGGCAGAGGCGAGGCCAGAGGCGAGGCAGAGGCGAGGCAGAGGCGAGCAGAGGCGAGCAGAGACCGAGGCGAGGCGAAGCCGCGGTGAAGCGAGGAAGTTTGTGTATTGTGTGGGGATGGAGGGGGGGGGGCAGGGGTGGTTTCTTATCACAGTACGGAACTGCCCTGGCCTCGCCGTTTTTTTTTTTTAGTTGGCTGAGACAGGTGGCCGTTTTTGCAGAGCGGCTGGCGACTGTACAGGCAGAGTATGACCAGTGGTAGTGGAACTGGATGTCATCAACCTTGGTCCAATGTTAATGTCTCTTGTTCTACTTTGACATTAACACTGTGTGTTTCCACCAGTCATCTTTTTTAATCATTTTACACACACAAATGATGAACTGAAAATGAAGCGTAAATTAAAACGGCTACATGTTTGACAAACTTTTAGGTGTCCGTTTTTATGAAGGCTTCAGTAACAAGACTGTTGCGACCGTGAAAACTGATAATTATCTGAAGTAATACAGTTCCCTCCACGGGCGCTTTTTATCTGCCGAACACCGGAGGCTGAAACTGTAACGTATGCAGTGATCTGACTCATGTTCTGACTTAAGAACACGGGTCAGATATGATATTACCTCCCCTCCCCCCGATGGGTCTGACCTCTGTCCTGTCCCCGTCTGACCTCTGTCCTATCTCCGTTTGACAGATGGAGGACTCTCTAACGTCGGAGCAGCTGCCGGCGGCCACCGGCGCCGGATCAGACGCCGCGACCTCAGGTCAGTGATAGGTCACCGGCAGGTCAGTCACTAGGTTCTATGTCGATGATCTACTGGAACTAGAGATATATAGAGTGATTTATCGCAACAGGAAGAAGTTGTGTTACCACGCCAAGAGTCTGTCAGGTCAGAGCTGTCATGATCAGCTCACTCAGGAGGTCAAGTGTATATGCGCAACTTTGAGACGAGGGACGCCGGGCACGCGACCGCTCAATGTCGCTGTCAGGTCAGGTTTCCCACAAGCCATTGTTCACCACTAGCGTCACCTGCTAAACCAGGATGTGCGATCTGTCACATGTCCGCCTCAGCGAGAGCCTCGTCTGGTTTGCATGAAAACCCTTTTGTAATCGGTCAGCTTCGGTCAGACAGCATGTCAAAGTCGCACTGTTTAGGCCCGTTCAGGGTCAACATTTGCCACAAACGGGCAGCGTCACTAGTTTTAGCTGTTTCAGGCTTTACTGTCCTGGTAGAGTCCGATCGTTTCAGCAAACCTGCCTGCCCTTGACCGTGCCAGACTAATTTTTTGGGATTTCAATTTCCCCCCGTTTGGTTTTTTGTTCCGTATGCACTTTCGAGCCCGTTAAGTAAGTTCACCGGCTGGTTCGCTCAAAAGGAGTAAGCTGGTTTTGAAACAATATGTTGCAACACCCTATATATTAACCTACAGCAGACATAGATTATCAGATATCTTATAACTGTTAGATACACACCGTCGACTCTCGGTGACTCTCTGCCCGAACTCTCAAGATTCCAGTGTGTGCACATTCAGACTGAGCACCGGCATGTGTGACCTGACACCATCGGTGTCGCCAGCATTGCCATCCAGTATGACGTCATATATAGTCCCCATATGGCGATGACCCTATATTATGGCAGCGACGCTGTATGTGGCCACGTATGGCGTCATCTGGCCATATATAGATGATGATGATTTGGGGTTTCGGGCTTTCTGACGGACAAAGACGTTTGGCGCCCATAACGAAAGTAATCTAGTGACTATGACGAGTAGTGATTACACTGTGGATAAGCCGCTGGTAGAGATGAGGAAAAATAGTAGGTCTTTTGTAGAGCAGCTGAGGTCGTCCCTTATAACTTGACGCATGGCTAACGCAGTTGCGTTATGAACAGCTCCTAGTTGCGTTATGGCCTATGTCCCTGGTCAATGCGGCCATATATACACATCACTATGACGTCATTATATTACACCATAGGTGACGTCATTATGGCGTCATTGGTAGTCGGTAGTCTGAAGTCTGAGTCTGACCGTTGATGCCTTTCCTCATGACAGAGGCCGCGGAGGTGGCCGTGGCAGAAAGTGAGATGTCGTCTGACGCCATCATTATGACGTCACTGGTTTCTTCCCGACAGAGGCCGCGGATGCCGCTGTAGCGGAGAGTGAGGTGCCGTCTGACGCCATCATATGACGTCACTGGTTTCTTCCCGACAGAGGCCGCGGATGCCGCTGTGGCGGAGAATGAGGTGCCGTCTGACGCCGGTCTCCCTCTCCGGAGCGTCAGCCGATCTGCCCGCCGATGAGACCGAGGACGACCTCAGAGAGAACCCGCAGGGCGTCAAGTTTACCGGACGAGGACGGGGTATGTGTGTGTTGATCAGGGGAACCCCGAGGGCGTTAGTGTGTTGACATCAGGGTCTCCACCGTGGGCTGTGCAAGTTAACTGGGTGGGGACGGGATATGTGTAGCTGAACAGGGGATTACCTTCAAGGCCTCAAGTTAACTGGATGTGTTAAACGGGATAAGCTGTGTTGATTCCTCTGGAACCCCGAGGGCGTCAAGGTAACTTGCCTTTTGATCGGGATATGTAATGTTGATACAGCCCCAGACTGTTGCCCACATATCGTGATCTGGTGATAACTCACATCCTGCAGACTCACTCCGCCAGATCTAGCGACTTCTTTTGCATATATCGTCTGATAGAATGATTCCTTCAGTGTAGACCGTCAAATATAGTGGTTATATCCGCTCATTTTGTTGGATCTAGTGGTTATATCCGCTCCTTTCGTTAGCTCATTTCGTTGGATCTAGTGGTTATATCCGCTCATTTCGTTGGATCTAGTGGTTATATCCGCTCATTTCGTTGGCTCTAGTGATATCCCCGCCTGACCTAGCGACTCTCCTCCCCGGCAGGTGCCGGTCCGATGGTTCCATACGGTCTGCCCTGTGTCCGCGAGGTCCTCAACTTCTTCGCCTCCCTGACGCTGTCCCGCAAGACGTACAATACGTTCGGAGGCCTTCATGTCCACTGCGGGCTCGGCCTGCTGGCCGTTGCCATGGAGACGGGCGCCGACCAGATGGCGCGCCTGCCCTCGCTCATCAGTCTGGTCAGAGATGAGATCTGCCGGAATCTGTTCTCGGTGAGTTTGGGTGCTGTTGAAAGACTTGTTAGTGAGTGTGCAGTGTCCTAGGATTGCTTTTACGCAGTGTGCAGAGTGGAAAATTCAGAATGAAATCAGGAAAAAGAGGCGGAATGATTATACCGCTTTCAAAAGATGTCCCTTTTCATGAATATACCCATTTTGCTATTAAACAATACTTCATCGATATTCTGGCTTTTTACATATCTAAAATTACATGAGTGAATAAATCATCTCAAAGGTGAAAAATAGTGAAAATTGGTCAGTTCAAATTTGGCATACGAGGAGTGGAATATTATATCTTGTAGGTGTCACTTTACACAAAAATATAATCCTAGGACACGGGTGAGGTGGACTTTTCCCTTAAGCCTGGGTTGTTGCTACTGGTAGTTTGACCTGTGGTGTGTGCTGACCTGTGTGCGCTGACTGCTTTGACCTGTGTTCTGACTGTGTGTGATGGTGTGCTGACCCTTGTGCTGACCTGTGTACTAACCGTGTAGTCTGACGCTGTGTATCTGATCTGTGTATCTGACCTGTTGTACTCTGACCTGTGTATCTGACCTGTGTAATGCTGACCTGTGTAATCTGCCTGTGTATCTGACTCTGTGTATCTGACCTGTGTACTCTGACTGTGTATCTGACCTGTGTATCTGACCTGTGGTTCTGACCTGTTGTACTGACCTGTCGTATCTGACCTGTGTATCTGACCTGTGTATTGACCTGTGTAATCTGACTCTGTTGTATTCTGCCTTTTTGTTGTTGACCAGATTCGTCCACCACAGCTATGGTGTAATGGTGGTGCAAGATGTTAGGGAGTAGCGACTCTCATTGATAACAAGGGTTTTCACATGGACATTTATTGATTTTCTCTGATCCAGCTCCCTGAGTGAAGGAGGGTAAATTGTGTAACTACCTGCTGCAGTGTGAATTTCCCGATCCTGTGCCCCAGCTAGCGAGCGTAAATATGTGCTATCTGCCTGTAATTGTTTGTCTGCCCTGTGTTTTTCTGCTGTAGCATGTGCTTGTGGTGCTTCCGTGGTTTTGGGTCCTGTGCTCCGTGTGGCTCTGTTGCGCTCGTGTGGCTCGTGTGCTCGTGTGCTCCGTGTGCTCGTGTGCTTGTGTGCTCGTGTGTCGTGTGCTCGTGTGCTCGTGTCTGCGTGTGCTCGTGTGCTCGTGTGCTCGCGTGCTCCTGGTGCTCTGTTGGCTCACTGTGCTCCTGAGCTCTGGTGATTCTGTGATCGCTGTGATCCTGTGCTCCTGTGCTCCTGCGCTCGCGTGTGCTCCTGCGCTCGTGTTTCCTATAACCCCTGCGTATGCCGTACCTCTCCGCCGTTCTCTGTCCACTATCACTTGTCAGCCAACTGGCCGTCTGACCCCTCCTCGCCGTTCCTCACAGCTGCTCACTCAGAGCGTCTGTCCATCTTCTCCGCCGCCACTGCGCTGATTGTCTGCTGCAGTTGTTCGGTCTCTGTCTGACCCTCCCGTCTCACTCACAGCGCTCAACTCAGCGCGTCCTGTCCAAATCTTCTCTGCGCCCTGCGCTGCTGTCTGCTGCTGTTCGAGTCTCTGCGCGCTCAGGCCAAGTTCCAGCTGGAGATGTACCTCACGCGGCTGACAGACATTATCGTGTCGGAGAACCCGCGGATGGCGTATGAACAGAAGGAGATGGCGCTCGGTGAGAGGGGCTGAGAGGGCAGAGGATGAGGGCTGGGTAAGAGGGAGGGGCAGAGAGGGCAGAGGAGGAGGGCTGGGTAAGAGGGAGGGGCAGAGAGGCAAGGAGCGAGGACTGGGTAAGAGGGGGGGCTGAGAGGCAGAGGGATGAGGGCTGGGTAAGAAGGGAGGGGCTGCGGGGCAGAGGAGGAGGGCTGGGTAAGAGGGAGGGGCTGAGAGCAGCAGAGAGGATTAGGACTAGGTAAGAGGGAGGGGCTGAGAAGAGCAGAAGGATGAGGGCTGGGTAAGAGGAGGGGCTGAGAGGGCAGAGGAGGAGGACCTGGTAAGGAGGGAGGGGCTGAGAGGAGCAGGGAGGAGGGCTGGGTAAGAGGGAGGGGCTGAGAAGGCAGAGGAGGAGGGCTGGGTAAGAGGGAGGGGCAGAGAGGGCAGAGGAGGAGGGCTGGGTAAGAGGGAGGGGCTGAAGACGGGCAGAAGGATGAGGCTGGGTCAAGAGGAGGGCTGAGAGAGCAGAGGATTAGGACTAGGTAAGAGGGAGGGGCTGACAGAGAGCAGCGAGGATGAGGGCTGGGTAAGAGGGAGGGGCTGAGAGAGCAGAGGAGGAGGGCTGGGTTAGAGGGAGGGGCTGAGAGGGCAGAGAGGAGGGCTGGGTAGAGAGCGAGGGGCTGGAGGGGCATGAGGAGGAGGGCTGGGTAAGAGGGGGGCTAGAGGGCAGAGGAGGAAGTGGGTAAGAGGGAGGGGCTGAGAGGGCAAGGAGGAAGGCTGGGTAAGAGGGAGGGGCTGAGAGGGCTGGGTTAGAGGGAGGGGCTGAGAGGGCAGAGGAGGAGGATCTGGGTAAGAGGGGAGGGGCAGAGGGGCAGAGGATGAGGCTGGGTAAGAGGGAGGGGCTGAGAGGGCAGAGGATGAGGGCTGGTAATGAGGAGGGGCCTGAGAGGGCACGAGGAGGAGGACTGGGTAAGAGGGAGTGGGCTGAGAGGGCAGAGGAGGTGGACTGGGTAAGAGGGAGGGGCTGAGAGGGCAGAGGAGGAGGACTGGGTAAGAGGGAGGGGCTGAGAGGGCAAAGGAGGAGGGCTGGGTAATTGGAGAGAGGGGCTGAAGCGGCAGAGGAGGGGGCTGGGTAGTAGAGGAGGGGCTGAGAGGGCTGGGTAAGAGGGAGGGGCAGAGAGGGTACATCGGAAGACAGTAGAAGCCCATAGGTTCTTAGTCAGCTGTCATATTTGAATAGGGACAATTACGAGAAGCCATATTATCATTCTTGAAGAAGTCTTGAAGTCTATGGGTTCTCGAGGACTTCTTCAAGAACGCTATGGTTTCTCAAGGACTTGTTCAAGAACGTTTTGGCTTCTTCTGTTCCCTATAGATATATCACAGCACTTCTAAAGAACCAATGGGTTTCTTAAAAAGTCCATAATACTGTCTTTCAGTGTAGAAGAGGTGCGCTGTATCGAGGTTTGGAACGGAGGGGAGAACGGAGAAAGGTAAAAACGGTAGGGGAGTGAGAGGGGAGAACCCCGGGAAGGCGGATAAACATAAGATGGCGCTTGATCAGTGGGGAGGGGGAGAGCAGGGGAAGGAGCTGCTGGGATAAAGAGATTGGATGCTAAACGCCACTTGATGACAGCTGCTCTAATCTGTGTGAAGACGTCACGAAAAATGTCACTTGATGACATTTGTGTGTTCATAGTTTGATCTGCTCTGATGTCCCATCAAAAGACGCCACTCGAAATACTCAGCTTGTGTGCTAATCGTTTATTTTATATCCAGCAAGTCTTACGTCAAATTACCCTTATATTTGAATCCGACCACTAATTGCAACCCACTTTACCCACTTGCTCCGCCAGCATCTCCAGAAAACCTCCATATTCCTGCCCACCCCCGCCCGTCGAACGCCTCTATAACCCCGCTCCGTGCCCCTCGTGCCACAGACGCGCTGGTCCAGCTGTGGAAGGTGCCTGGGCCTGGTGACGGAGTTGCCCTATAACCCCGCTCCGTGCCGGCCTCAGTGGCACAGACGCGCTGGTCCGCTGTGGAGGTGCCGGGCCTGGGACGGAGTTGCTCTATACCCCGCTCCGTGCCCGCTCGTGCCACAGAGCGCTGGTCCAGCTGTGGAAGGTGCCGTGGCACTGGTTGACCGAGTTTGCCTCTATAACCCCCGCTCCGTGCCCCTCGTGCCACATGTAGACAGCGCTGGTCAGCTGTGGGAAGTGCGGGCCATGGTGACAGAGTTGCCTCTATAACCCCGCTCCGTGCCCCTCGTGCCACAGACGCGCTGGTCCAGCTGTGGAAGGTGCCGGCCTGGTGACAGAGTTGGCCTCTATAACCCTGCTCCATGCCCCTCGTGCACAGACGCGCTGGTCCAGCTGTGGGAAGGTGCCGGGCTGGTGAGGAGTTGCCTCTTAATAACCCCGCTCCGTGCCTCAGTGCCACAGACGCGCTGGTCCAGCTGTGGAAGGTGCCGGGCCTGGTGACGGAGTTGCCTCTATAACCCCGCTCCGTGCCCCTCGTGCCACAGACGCGCTGGTCCAGCTGTGGAAGGTGCCGGGCCTGGTGACGGAGTTGCTCTATAACTCGTTGCTACCATGCCCCTCGTGGCCATAAAAAAAAAAAAAAGAAGAAAAAACAGACGCGCTGGTCAGCTGTGAAAGGTGCCCCGGGCCTGGTGACGGAGTTTCTCTATAACCCGGCTCCGTGCCCCTCGTGGCCACAGAGCGCTGGTCGGCAGCTGTGGAAGGTGGCCGGGCCTGGTGACGGAGTTGCTCTATAACCCCGCTCCGTGCCCGCTCGTGCCCTGACGGGCTGGTCCAAGCTGTGGAGAGTGCCGGGCCTGGTGACCAGAGTTGCCTCTATAACCCCGATCCGTGCCCCTCGTGCCACAGAGCGCTGGTCCAGCTATGGAAGGTGCCCGGCCTGGTGACCGAGTTGCCTCTATAACCCCTGCTCGTGCCCTCGTGCCACAAGACGCCTGGTCCAGCTATGGAAGGTGGCCGGGCCTGGTGACGGAGTTTGCCTTATAGACCCGCTCCGTGCCCCTCGTGCCACAGACGCGCTGGTCCAGCTGTGGAAGGTGCCGGGCCTGGTGACGGAGTTGTACCTCAACTACGACTGCGACCCGTACTGCTCCAACCTGTTCGAAGACGTCACCAAGCTGCTGTCCAAGGTACGGCCTATTAACTTTCTCTCTAAGGTAGGCATGGTCAATAAGACGTCACCAAGCTGCTGTCCAATGGTACGGCCATTAATCTTCTCTCTAAGGTAGGTACGGTAAATTAACTTCTCTCTACGGGTAGGCGTGGTCAATTACTTATATCTACGTTAGGTACGGTCAATTAACTTCTCTCTACGGTAGGTACGGTTAATTAAACTTCTCTGTAACGGCAGTTACTGCCACCAATTGCTGCTAGTGTAAGGTACTGTCCACTATGTCAGGTTAATATCGTCTGAAATATCGTCTTGCCTATGTCTAGTGCTGATGTTCTGTCAGCTAATTTGACTAACTGTGTGCCCTTCTCGCTCTGTTGTTTGTAGTGTCGCGCCCCCTCTAAAATGTCGCGCGGCTACTCGTGTGTCGTTTGTCACAGGCATGACACATTTATCGTGTGTCGCTTACTTCTCAGGCTCTCCGAGCATTTTAAGTTCTAACCGACTTGTTCGACACGTTCTCAGTAGATCTACTGGGATAGCGAATCAGTGATGGTTGCTGCCTGCCCCCTCGCCATCCCTCTGGGACGCTCTACCACTGTACGTGCGTCTCCGAGTCGCTATACTGACCTATATAACTGTCTGTGTCTCCCTCAGAACGCCTTCCCCGTCCAGGGGGTCTACTCCACCCACCTGCTGTCCCTGGACGCGCTGCTTACGGTGGTGGACTCGATAGAGCATCAGTGCCACACACGGATTCACTCGGAGCTGAGACCGAGACCGGAGGCGAGCTCAGGTCAGACGCTATACAATACAATGCATGTACAACACATGTACAATTACACTACCAACAGACAAACCAACATAGCTGAGGACCTAAGGCGGAGGCGAGCGCAGGTCAGACGCTATTCGATATAATGCATGTGTAATACAATACAAATACATGTTTAATACAATACAGTACAGTACGGGCGTGCTGATAAGCGGCGTCAACGGATCTGCGAGATTCGCGGCCTGGAACATTGTCCTTAAGAAGCCAGCGGAAAAATAACTGAGAAATATAATGATGTGAATGTGACTCAGCGGGATTATCTTTTAACCTAAAATATATTCCAAGTAGGAAACGCCGAGTCTCTATGGGAACAAACATCGGGAGCTTACACACACTCACATTGTTTTACTTTGATGAGAATATGCCCGCTGTTCCTCTCGATACATGTTGTCCTGAATGATATGACGAATGACATCCAGACTTCGGTCGGAATTATTTTCGCTTCTCAACAATATGTGAGAACCAGAGGCCACAGGCTATTAACTGTCAGAGCCTGAGGTGTACAAGTTTACGACCGGGAACCAGTCCCTCTGTATGTATGTACTACTGTGGGTGCGAGATCACCTCATGGTGCTTCGAACTTATTCAGCTGCACCTCTTTCCCTAGCCCAGGCCTCTATCGTTCCGATGACGTCCATCTTGTCGCGCTGATGACGTCTTAGCAGGCCTCTGCCCGTGGCGCTGATGACGTCACCCCGTTGTGTTTGACCGTCCCTCTCTACTCCCCCCCGACAGGAGACACCTCGGCCAGTCCCTCCGGCGAGTCGTTCACTTTCCCGGCGTCCGGCTACCTGATTGGCTGCAGCCAGCCGCGGACTCCGCCCCCGTCTGACGTGGCGGCCGGCCATTGGCCCAGCCGCCGGCCGCCGGTCGACCATTCGCTGGTGCCGACGCACGAGGAGCTGATGGCTGTTAAACACAAGAAGAAGGTGAGAAACACATGGAAAGGTTAACCGGTAACCGGCATTGGGCGTATGCGAATACATGGAAGACCATCGGGTTACGCTCCCAAAAATGAGTTAAGTCATAGCTGACAATTTTCTGATTCAAAGAAAAAAACCTAAGCAATTTTGTACGGAAATTTGTTTTAAATCAGTTTTTCTGAATGTTTGCCCTTTATATAGAATTTGGCGAAACCCGTGTTTGGCCGCTCGTTTCTTCGTGACTCTGTCTCTTCTGCTCTCTGCTGACTGCTGACATTTTGACTCTAGCCCCCCCGCATCGGTAGCTGCTGACCCCGACTCTGCTTGCTTTGTCTATGCCTCGCTGTCTCTCTGCCTGTCTGCCTCTCTTTCTCTCTGCCTTCTCTGCCTCTCTGCCTCTCTGCCTCTCTGCCTCTCTGCCTCTCTGCCTCCTGCCCTCTCTGCTCCTGCCTCTCTGCCTCTCTGGCCTCTCTGCTCTCTGTCGCCCTTCTATCTGCTCTCTGCCTCTCTGCCTCCTCCTCTCTGCTCTTGCCTCTCTGCTCTCTTGGCCTCCTCCTGCTCTCTGCCTCTCTGCCTTCTCTGCCTCTCTGTCTTTCCTGGTCTATCTCTCTTCTGCCTCCCTGCCATATCTCAGATTATTATATATTAGATATTATATCTCTGTCTCTGTCTCTGTCTCTGTCTCTGTCTCTGTCTCTGTCTCTGTCTCTGTCTCTGTATCTGCTTCTGCCACTGCTCTCTGCCTCTCTGCCTCTCTGCCTCTCTGCCTCTCTGCCTCTCTGCCTCTCTGCCTCTCTGCCGTCTCTGCCCGCTCTGCCTCTCTGGCTCTCTGCTCTCTGCCCTCCCTGCCTCCCCTGCCTCTCTGCCTCTCTGCATATAATACCTCTCTGCCTCTCTGCCTCTCTTCCTCTCTGTCTCTCTGTTCTCTGTCTCTCTGCCTTCTGTTCTCTGTCTCTCTGTCCTATGTCTCTATGTCTCTCTGCCTATCTGTCTTGCTGTCTCTCTGTATCTCTGTCTCTGCCTCTCTGTCTCTCTGCCTCTTTTCCTCTCTGTCTCTCTGACTGCCTTTCTCCCTCTCTGTCTCTTTGGCTTTCTGACTCTCTGCCTGATTCTGACTCTGTTTCTGATTCTCTCGCAGCTTCTGGCCAGTGGCACAGAACATTTCAACGTGAAGCCGGCCAAAGGCATCCAGTTCCTGCAGAACAATGGGCTGCTATCCACACCGCTGGACCCCAAGGAGGTGGTCAACTTTATCAAGGTCAGTCGAGGTCAAGGTCAGGGTTAAAGTCAGTCGAGGTCAAGGTCAGGGTTAAAGTCAGTCGAGGTCAAGGTCAGGGTTAAAGTCAGTCGGAGGGGCCGGCTGGGCTGCTGTGGTCACACATTGGGGATCAGACAAAAGACCTAGTAGAGATCAGAGTCGGCAAGAGAGCTTAACAAAGCAAAATGGGTTGACAGTGAAGTTAAAAAGATGAACATAAAGTCCACAAGAGAACAGAGCTTAGCAGATGATGGCATAATTATCTAATGGGGCATTGTTTGGTGAAGGAAATAGTAAAAGAGTTAAACTCACTAGCCCACATATGACGCTGTTTGTCTGTCCCGGTGTGTTCCTCTGCGTGTCTGTATGTCTGTGTGTCTGTGTGTCTTTGTGTCTTTGTGTCTTTGTCTGTCTGTTGTGTCTGTGTGTCTGTGTGTCTGTATGTCTGTGTGTCTGTGTGTCTGTGCCCTGTGTCCCTGTGTGTGTCTGTGTGTATGTCTCTCTGTGTGCGTCTCAGTGTGTCTCTGATTGTGTCCCTGTTGTGTCTGTGTATTTCTCCTGTTGCGTCCTGTGTCTCTGTGTGGTGTCTGGTGTATGTTCTCTTGTTTGCCGTCTCAGTGGTGTCTCTGAATTGTGTCCCTGTGTGCGTCCTCTGTGTCACCTGTGTGTGTCTGTGTGTGTGTCTCTCTGTTGTGCGTCTCAGTGTGTCTCTGATTGTGTCCCTGTGTGTTCCTGTGTGCGGTGTGTGTCCTGTGGTGTATGTCTCTCTGTTGTGCGTCTTAGTGTGTCTCTGATTGTGTCCCTGTGTGTGTCCCTGTGTGCGTGTGTGTGTTCTGTGTGTATGTCCTTCTCTGTGTGCGTCTCAGTGTGTCTCTGGATTGTGTCCCTGTGTGTGGCCCTGTGTCCCTGTGTGTGTGTGTGGTGGTGGTGTGGTGTTGGTCTCTGTGGTGCGTCTCAGTGTGGTCCTGTGTGTGGTTCCCTGTGTGTCTCTGATTGTGTCCCCGTGTGTGTGTCCCGTGTGTAATGTCTCTTCTGTGTGCGCTCAGTGTCCCTGTGTGTGTTCTGTGTGTCTGGTGTGCGTCTCAAGTGTGTCTCTGAGTGTGTCTCTGAGTGAACCGTCTGTGTCTGTGACGCACAGGAGAACCCGCGGCTGGATAAGAAGATGATCGGAGAGTACATCAGCAACAGGAAGAACCTGGCGGTCCTGGAGGCCTTCGTCAAGTAAGATGTCTATGCGTTTGTGTAGTGTAACGGACTGGAGCTGGGACGACGACGCGCTGGTGTGCGGCACCTGGGTGGGGCGACTGAGCGACTGACTGAGAGGAGGTGGTGAGAGGAGGTGGAGCGACTGACTGAGAGGAGCGACTTTGCTTAGCGACTGAGAGGAGGTGGTGGTGGGGGGATAGGAAGGATATGCCGGAACTTTGGTGTAACAGGGGGGGGGGGGGGGGGGGGGCGCCAATGGGGGGGGGGGGGGAGATGGGCGCTGGTCTTTTCGGTGAACATTAGCTCAGCAGACAGTGATTCTGGTAACTCAGTGTGGATGGAAATTAGGCGAGCAAACAACTATGAGTCATTGTCCATCGGCAGAGCGTCTTGTGGCTGGACCAGTCCTGCCCTCCTGGTGTCACGGTTGTGTCATGGTGGTCGGTGACTCGAGATTGTGTCATTGCAGCAGCTTGCTCTCTATTGAGATCCGGTCAGGTGCGATTTGGAACATGTGCCACTATATGACCTGTGTCCCGTCTTTGACGACCTGTATGTCCTGTCTGTGACCCTGCCCTGCGTGTATCCCCGTGCGTAGCAGTGTGCAACACAGCCCCTGTGTTTATATCAGGTCGTTTGACTGTGTGTGACGGTGTGTAACACAACCCCCTGCGTATACACCAGGTCGTTTGACTTCGCCGGTCTGCGTGTGGGACGAGTCTCTCCGTCTGTACCTGGAGGCGTTCCGTCTGCCGGGCGAGGCGCCCGTCATCTCCCTCCTCATGGAACACTTCGCCGACCACTGGCACGTGAGTACCGAGGCTGTGCTCCCACTTCAGTTGGCTAATCAGTTAGTGCTGCCACCTATACACTCTCGCCACCATCACCACTGCCATCTATCGGCAGAAAAAATGGGCGCCACATAACTTTACAGTTGAGGCGCCCTAAAACCCAAATCATCATCATTATCGGCAGAAAAAAACAAAACAAGAAAGAACCTCGCATGTCAGTCGCCTAAAGCCGTGACATACGTGGCTCTTCGTTTGCATGGTGGAGCTTTTCTCCCCCGCCTGCATTGTTGGTGTGGTGTGAGTATATTAACTGGGGTCGAGTTTCCCTGCCTGCCGGCAGTGTTTCGTTTGGTTAAGAGAGGCCTGTTTACGGTCGTCGTTCGATCATTGGCGCAGACCATGGGAGGTGAAGGAGGAGGGATTAGAGTGGGTCGAAATGGGACGCCGGCAGGGCAAACGCCCGTGGAAATATAGGGCACTTCCCCGCAGGGTGAAACTGCGAGGAAGGCCCAAGTCATGAAGGCGGCCACCAATCCGGGGGGGGGGGCGGGGGCGGGGGCCACCATATGCCCGCGGATGGCCAGCGACTACTAGACCCGGGTTAACATGGGCATGACATGATATAGGACTGGTTAGTTAGGAGGATACAAAATGGGTCTTCCTGGCAGTGGAATCCGTGTGACATGGAAGCATTGGTGGAGGCTTCACCGTGGGTGGTTAGAACTTGGAAGGCTCTGTGCTCCCAGTTCGGTTGGCTAATCGTTTCAACGTCCATTGCAGAGGCTAGGTGTGCCGAACGCGAGATAGAGTAGGATGATTTCCGTATTATTATTATAAATTGACAACTTTTCTAAACAGTGTTCTGGCCATGAACTATGTAAAGCTCCATACTTTATTGTGACTGCATTGATCCGTCCGTCTTCATCGCCGCGATTCCCCGAACAAGTGCTGCCATCTATTCACTCTCACTACTATCACCACTGCCATCTATCGGCAGAAATCCAACAATGAGCCGTTCGTCAACGCGGACGCCGCCTTCACCCTCGCCTACGCCATCATCATGCTGAACGTGGACCAGCACAACAACAACGTGAGGAAGAACACGGTGATCATGACCAAGGAGGACTTCAAGCGGAACTTGAAGAAGGTGAACGGCGGCGGCGACTTCAACCAGGAGATGCTGGACGAAATCTACGCGGCCATCAAGTAAGACATTGGAGAGATGAGAAGAGAGTGGTTGCAAATTGGCCTGAGATGTCGGCGCACCCTAAAACCCCAATTAACAAATAAGGGCAGAGAGGAGGGGCTTTGGGGAAGCGTGCGTGTGAGGAGTCTGATGCGGTAACTCTCTTAGTCTGGCCAGAAACGATTGGACTCCTTTATCATGCCGTCTTCTTCATGCGTGTTTGTATGCAAGCAAGTTTTAATGATTGATATCATTACCAGCACGACCTGTATCTTTTGCCGAACAATTACCCCGAAGCAAGCGATTTAAACGCTTCTCATGACATATTCACTATTCATTTTTTTTTCGTTTTTGTGATGGTATTTCGTCATGTTCTTAGCTTTCGACTATAGTCTAAGATAAAGTAGGCGATAATTTATCATAGTGTGGAATGTGGATGGAACAAGAGAGGCTAACATTGGGCAGAATTTGTCGGTCTCACTGGCCTGAGAACGCGCATCGTGGAGCCAGACCTTAACTTCTATCTTACCCCCTCTTCTTCTCACCTACCCCCCCCCCCCCACCCACACCCTCTTTCCCCTCCCAGGTTCAGACCGAGATCGTGATGCGGCTGAACAGACCCGGCAACTCCGGGAGAACTACCTTCTGAAGGTCCTGCTCCGCCGGCGGTGCCGGTCGGGAGGACGGTTTCGTCTCCGCCGCCCGCACGGCACGTTCGACCAGAACTGGTTCTCTCCGTCAGCCTGGGGACCGACGTGGCGGCGGCTCAGCTTCGTGTGTCGACGCTCCTCGGATGTAGATGATCGCTGCAGAAGCTATCGAGGGTTCAGGTGAGGTGTGGTGGTTTGGCGAGGTGGGTTGTGTCGGCTGGTAGGGGCTCCTGCTTGTTTGAGGGGGGTGAGTGCAGGTGCTGTGTCGTTGTAGTGGGAAATTCACTCAAGAAAGCCTTCAGTTTTGAATGGCACATTTGACCGTTTGCTTTATTGGCATTTTTGAGTCTGAGGACAGACAGAGCGGTCTTGCCACGTCTTTTAAACTAGTCCCTTATGGGCGCAAACTGATCAAAGGTGTCGGTGCGCCCTTCAACCCCAATAAACAAACAAAACTAGTCCCTTGCATTTCATGGTATTGTTTGGTCATATTCGTCTTAAAGGAAATAGTTCAACTTGGACTTTTTTTCAAACACGATTTGACTATATTTTGAAAAACAACTTTTCATGTCAAAAATAGCATTAC
>VOPJ01000164.1:0-29050 GCA_014673585.1 Semibalanus balanoides
AGTTTTAGGACTTCACTTCGAACAACCCCGTATATCTCGTGAATTATGATAGCTGGAAACAAACGGAAACAAATCAAAAGCTCAGCAAAAAATTAATCAAAGTGAATATCATCAAAATTGAGCTCAGATCGAAAGTTGAGGCTCCAGAGGTCATCAAAGGTCAAAAATGCATTTTTTTAGTATAATTTTTCCTGAATAATGTATTCCCTAAAAATGATAGATAAAATGCATTAACACCATCGTGTTAGTCTCAACGATGCGCCTTGAAAAAATATACTTGGTGAACTGGTAAGATCAATTTCAAAATTTGACCTCAGGTCAAGGTCATTTGGTGACCGGTTAGGTCATTTTACATATGAGGCGACGCGGCCAGACAAGACGAACACAGTGGTGTCAACCTCTTTTCCCTATCTCTTGTATATCAAGAGTTATTAGCAAATCATTGCTGATGACCTCAGATGACCTTGTAGAGATCACTGAGCAGCAATTGCACCTCGGTCATCCAGAATGAGCTAAAATAACATGATTCTGCCTTCTGGAATATTTAAGCCTTTATCCAATGCATATGTCCTGTTTAGGAAGCATTGTTTATTTTTCCCGTTCACTTATAATGGAGGTTCAGGAAGTTGATTGACCTTAGGTCACCAATGCAAAAAATCCGAGAAATAAACCAATTGTTAGGCCATTATGATCTTATGAAATCCTGGCAAGGTTGCAAATATTTCAGACAAAACTGTTGCTTTGGCACGATCACAAATATTTTGAAAGGTAAGGTCACTTGACGTGACCTTGTGACCTGACCTATTATGAACTGAAGTCAATTTTTTGACAAAGTGTGGGAAATTGATGTTTAAACAGCTTTACATAATTTAGTGGCACTGCGCGCCCCCGTTTTTCCGCTATTCCGGAAAATTTCAAGGAGGTCAAAATGACCCCCACCAGGGCGATGGTTAAAACCGACCGGCTTATGACTTCCAATTAAAAATGCGTGACTTTTTAGTATTAAAGTATCTTTTTACCGTGTCATTTATTTGCGATATTCGATGATAAGATCACTCAATGCGTATCGATGAGACAAACACGATTAGTGAAATCGGTTTTTAAACCCTACGATGCTTCCAATTCACAAGTTATTCCTTTAAAGTTAAATTCGTCTATTTGGTAAAATATTTCAAAATTGAAGGATAAGCTTGACTAATTATGACCTGAGTAAATTCTGATGCAGTTTTAGCAAAAGCAAAAGAAAATTATATATCTTTCGGACCGTTTTTTGGTTGCGTTCGCTAACTCTTAAGTAAATCGTGATAGAAGACGGTTTTAGCAAAGGCATCATATATAGTCGAAAATTGACCTTCTGTGACCTCCCAAAATTTACTTGACCTCCCAAAAAATAACAGCAAATTATACTTCTGATATAGCTTTGTCTCGGGTTATCTAACATCATTTTTCACTTGTCGCTGCCCATCATTGAAAATCTGCGTGCCCCCCCCCCCTGCAAAAATTCCTTACAGGAGGCCCTGATGCTCAGAGTAACGTTTGATTTCATTAAAATATACAGTCTCCTGCAAAAGTTCTTAACTTACGGTCTAATCGGTGCTGCACGCAGCGGAACAAAACGGTATTTAGCTCACCCCCGATATATCGCGGGTAGCCTGTGGCGTATATCATGCGGCCGATGCGCTTCAGCGAGACGTGATGTCACACCAGCGCGCAGGTCAAAAAACGGAACTACAATAAACTCGCGAGATTCGTTCACAAGTTCACAAAGCGCTTTCCTTTGTACCCTAGGGCCAAGCTTATTATTTTTTCCAGACGCCCTACTCGGCCACATGAGAATTTTCCGCTACGTAAGCCGCATTGGATGGCTGAAACAGTTGCCCAGCCTGGTACTAGGTCTCATGGCTTAGGGGTATGTCCGTTGTCTTTCGAAGTGGCAAGGCCGGTCCGAATCCCGGCGTTGGGATTTTATTTTTATCGATCGACTTAAGGACCATATATATCTAGGGTTCGTCTCCATCGGATTATTATATTTATTAGATAGATTTGGAGAAAGTTTTTTGAGGCTTGGTTCATGTAAGGAGGTTGTTCAAAATGATCATTTGTGCTAAAAGATATATTATTTGATTCAAAAGTAAGGCCAAAATAATCGAAAAATAATACGTAATCGAAACGCGTAAGAATGATTTTGGCCTTTCTTTTGAATAAAATAATATATATTTTAGCACAAATGATCATTTTGAACAACCTCCTTATAAAATTATTTAAGGTTTTCTTCTCGATCGGACTTAAATCGCCATATATTATTTTAGGTTTCGTCTCGATCGGACTTAAATGGCGGGTTAAGGTAAGGTTAGGTTAGGTTTAGGTTAGGTGTGGTATATGACTCACACCGAACAAACCTTCATTTGGCAAAACACGTCAAAACTACTCACAATGCCGACATACATTGCACAGCCGATATGTGTAAGTCACGTCAAATGCAATCACAACGTGACATTGCACTGAACAAGCTTTCATGTGTAAGCCTCATCGAAGCTACGCGACTACAATAAAAGTCTAACTTTGGACTGTGGTTGACAGCAAAAAGTCCCCAAAGTCCAAACTCACACCGAACAGCCTTCATGTGTAAATCACATCAAAATAGACTACGAGTCGATTTAATTCGGATGAATGCTTGGTGTAAGACTAGTATTAATGAATGAATGAATTATGCTAGTATCTAGCTTAGTTACTCTGTTTATAGTGGTGATCGTTTATGAGTTTTGAAACAAAACAAATGAAAAACAGAATATAAGTACAAATTCAACTCGAGGGGCTCCAGACGTGAATTTTATCGTAACCAATAATCAAACCAATAGCTTCTTACCGTAAGAAAAAAAAATGGCATTCCAAAAGAGTCTGTAGACACACTCCCTTTTAAGCGGGTGCGCTAAGCCAAGGCTTTGTAAGTATACTTTCAAAGCTAGCTTCCGGCTCCAACACGTCCCACCACGTCTACTCTACCACGCCATAACCACATAAAGGACAGTGCCCGAATATACCAGAAATAAATTTGTCTTTGATTGATTGATTTCTTTGAGGATAGGGTCAAGTTATGCTAGTATCTAGCTTCCGGCAGACGAAAACAAACATCGCCCCATACAAATAGGGGGGGGGGACATTCGAATAGAGCACTGCACACTGGAAGGACTGCTACCAGCCATTTTCACGAAGTATTTATTCGCCGGGCGCATCGACATCGGGTGGTGTCGATGAAGTGGACAGAACATATGGTCTAGACTGTGCACTCAACAGTGTGTTTGACTGATAATAGTCGCAATCTAAGGTTTTGGGTAGAAAGGTTGCCTCCGCCCAACAAAACTTTAGTAAAACCTTTTACCTGACTGTGGTCTGACATGTGACATTATTTAAAAAAAGATGCGTCGCATTGAGAGAGCTTTCGATTGCCTCCTTCCGCGTCTCGCTGTGATTATTGGTTCGGAAGATAACAAGGGGGCAGAATCTGCCTCCCGATCTGTTCGACTGAATATAGCGGGAGGTGAACCCCAGCGGGAGGTGGGTTAACCCGACATTAGCTGGGGTCTCAGCCGAACGCTATTGGCTGGGGGGTGGGGTGGATGGGTGGGGGGGCATTACTCGCCCCCTTGTTACTTGGCTCTCCATTAAATCTTCCGCTTTTTTAATATGTTAAAAAATGATTTTGTGGAAAGAAAAAATCACAAATATATACTTTTAACATATTACACAACTGAAATGCATATACATAGAGCGAAGTATGGACAATAACTAAACCAAAATCAAAGCAATATCTATATTTTTGACTGACTGACTTTCTAAGTATGATAGTCTGGATTTTGTATTCGTCATTTCCGAACAGCACACTGGCATCGTCTGACCTAGAATGCGGTCGCTGTCATCTGCCACAGGCCATCCCTATCAGGACCTAAATATTGAGTGCCTAGGCGACTCGAACCCACCATTGTTAGCTCCCTCAACCTAAAACGCGGAGCCCTGGCCTCCCACCCCACCCCCGGTTCTTAGGTATGCTTATAAGTTATGACATTGTGGGGTTATGAATTAATCGTTATTCTCTCAACTTTAAAATATTAACCCTCGCCCTACGGGAGGGCGAGGGTTGAGGGGCCCTTGTGACAGGCCCCCTCAGGTTTTTACTGAATAACTTTTTACACATAAAGCACATCTTTCTGAATTGTTCAGTAGCTGAGTTGACAACCATTATACACATGCTGTCTAAAATTCATTGACACTGGTTAAGTAGTTTTGGAGATAATTATGTTTTAGTGACGTCATGTTTGAAAAAAATAAAAAAAATCATAGCAAATAGAGGTATGCAGCAAATAGCAAATGGAAAACGGAAATAACATAAAACTATATTTTCTTTAACATGGTAATTGGTAATCCCAGAAATCCCAAATTATGTGTTTTTGACCCCCAAAGAGTCAAACTTTTTATCACTACAAAATCGAAATTTTCAATGATGTTTAAAAAACGGAATATATGTCAGAGAACTGAGAACTGATTATAAACAATATCCCTCGCACCGACGGGGGGCGGAAATCCGCCCCTCCACAGGTTTTCCCGGACTAGCGGAAAAACGGCGGGGCGTAGCGCCGCCAAATTTTGTATAGATGTTTGGGCATCAATTACCCACACTTTCTTTAAAAAAATAACTTCTTAACTTTCAAGGTCACGTTGTCAGGTCACATTAAATGACCTGACCTCAAGTCACGTTTTGTAAGTTTTGACATCTTGCCGAAGCCACAATGATGAACCAAACAGTTGAAAACTCACAGTGTGTAATGAGGCCCTCGATATCTACAGTTCCTTTATCTTTTGATTTGTTATATCGGTGACTGAGGTCATGCCAATTTTTGGTAGACCTCCCAATTATAAGTCTATGGAAAAATTGAAATGCGCACCCAATCGAAAAAAAACCTGGCTAAATGAGATCATTTTCAATCCTTATCATATTCGAAGCAAAGTATAAAGAAATGCAAGTTTTTATTTTTATTTCTGTGACCCGTTTAAGGTCAAATCCAATGTGCCGAAGGTCATATGTTGTTGTACAATAATTCCTGTTCTACGTAAAATAGAGTACTGTGGTTTTCACCATTCTGTTTCTCTTGTCAACCTCAATCGATAGACATACAATTTGACTTGACATTGACATGACCTCAAGTCAGGTCTTTTTTAGTTTGCACTAGCTGGATCATACGATATATGGTTCGATGCGCCGTGATGTTTGAAACACGATGGTGACAAAATGACTGCTCCACCTTTAAAACTGAAGAAGTTATTAACAAACAACTTTTTCAGTAAAATTAAGCATTTTGACCTTCGCTGACCTTGGCTGAGCCTTCTATTGAACGATACTCTAATCTGAGGATATATTGAGCAAAAGAGTTTTTCAGATGCATGCAGTGCTTTTTTCGGATTGGCTCTAAGGTAAGTTAGTTAACTGAGGCCTATTCTGGATTATTGAAGCAGTGCTCAATTTACTCGAAATAGTGAAAATGTGACCTTTTTTTTACCTCTGTGACGACATCAATATGGCGATGAAGTTGACCTGATTAATAGTAATTGTTTCGCAGTAGTACTCGTCACAGCCACCTCACGCCGTTTTTCACTTTCTCGCTACCGTTGCGTAGTTTTCGCACACCAGAGAAAAATATCTCTGGGGCGGGGCCGATTATTATCCACGCGCGAGATCACCCACGCGGTTCGTTAAGTAGGCTCAAGGGACGGTCAAGAGATATAGCAATAGATGAATTATGGCAGAGTTAGTAAGGGGACGCCTATCATGATGATCTGTGTAAATGAATAGGACCCGCTCCCCCGTTCCACCTCCTCCGGCAGATGAAGGAGGTGGAAGGGTGGAAACAGTAGATGGATATGACGGAGAGAAGAAAGGGACACCCATGTAAGTACCACACAGCCCCGACAAAGGACCCACCGATAGTTCAGGAGAGTGTAGAAAAGAGAATGGACCCGGCCCCGACCATAGATCGGGTGGGACTCCCTCGCCAGTCGTATTGAGAAGCGTTTATGTGTGACTATCCAAGACAAAGGTCTTAAAAGGCTATAGCCTTTTTCACGATGGATTATTTTGCACGAAATGTTTTAAAATATTGAGAGAAAAAATTGTTAGCCGCCTTCACGATGACTAATTTGCGAGAAATGTTTTAGGGCTACAAATATTGACGTTGCAAATTTTCGTTGTGCTGGCTGTTGGCTAACTTCACGGACATAATGTTTTAACCCTCGCCCTACGGTCCCGTAGGGCGAGTTTTTTTGTTCTCGCAATTTAGTCCATCATGAAAACGGCTACGACTAAAATATTTTAACACATTTTAAAATGTTTTAGAAAAACGCGGAAAATAATCCATCGTGAAAACTGCTATCATCTCTGTTTTTGACTGAGAAGTTAAAAAATACTTATGCCAATTTTTTGCCAGATATTTTTTTTTTTTAGACAAAGCTGGTCTAGGAACACGCCTTTTTATTTGCATTTGTCATTTTCTAATTTTGAGGTTTTCTAATCGCTATTCGGGACGTGATCGAGTCGAGGTTGCTATTCCTAATCGTCCATAGCAATAATCCTCTATGGTGACTATATGGTCAGATAACTAATTCAACGACCAACAACCTAACGCTAACCAAATCATTGTATTTTCATAACTTTAAATATTCTGAACGGTCTGATCACAGATCAAAAATCACTTTTTTGCTTACGTGGTCGATCTTAAGGCTTTCACTTGACTGGAAGGTCCAACTGTGACCTGCAATGGCACAAATACTTTATGTGAAGACCATCCAGATTCTCACATGACAGGCTGATGCTTTTTTAATCTAGTGTAGTCTCTATGTTGCAGCAGTGCGGCGCGATTTGATTTTGACATGGGGGGGGGGGCAAGCACTGGCGGATCCAGACTCTCTCCGTGGGGGCATCTTTTTGTGGTAAAAAGGCACTCCATTATTTTTCTCCCCGGATCTGGGCCGGTTGCCTTATTTTGGTATTTGAGCTTAAAAAAATCCCTTTTTTGGACAAAAAACACCTTTTTCTTGATTTTTTTCGGGGGAAAATAGAAGCAAAACACAAAACATATTTTTCGGAAAAAACACAAAACGCGATATTTCGGAGCATATACAGTGTATACGGTATATATGCTACGAAATATTGCGTTTTGTGTGTTTTTTTTTTAAACGAATTATCGCGTTTTGTGTTGTATATTATACACATGTAAGTAATACAAACATTTATATCATACCAACTCGCAGGGGCTTCAGCCGATAGTTCTCGAGTCGGGGGTTTGCGGAAGTGACGAAAAAATGTACCTTATTTTTTGCGTGTATTTAAGCCTTTTCAACATATTTAATGCGGATTTCCATGGTATAGTAGGTATTTAGTTATTTATCGTTGCACTCGATTTTTAGTGTTTGCTTGATAAAACCTAGAAATATAGGCGGTGGGCCTCGTAGAGGATAGAGGCTAAAAATGTGAATCATTCAATTCAGTGTTATGTCAAACCGAAGACGATGATGATGGCTTCGTTATGACGATGGCCACCGATGTGATGCCACCAAGCGGCGTGATAATGTTAATTTTNTATCGATCCCTTAGAAACTGTAGTCATGGCACGACTGCAAACGTTTTTGTAGGTGGGGTCACTTGACCTGACCTGGTGACCTGACCTAACCCGATACAAAACTTGAATTTTCGCAAAATGTGTGGAAAGGATCAATGATTAGTTATGCCAAAATTGGCGGCGCTACGCGCCGTCGTTTTTTCGCTATCTTGAAAAAACTGGAGGGGGTGTTCAAACACCCCCCCCCTCAGTGGGGCGCGGGTTAAGGCCTTGTTAGCAGACTTTAAGTTAGCGGAACTAAATTTAGCGGAAGCTAATTGGTCCGCTAACGGTTTCCAAAATTAGCGTAAACGCTAATCCGATAAACGAAAAGTTAGCTTAGCTTATTAGGTAACGGTTAGCGGAATGATGGAACTGTACCCACCACTGCATTTCGACATGTGAGTGTTTGTATGCAGACAATTTGATTCACTTGATAAAATAATAACATTTATCACGTTTTATCATATTATTTTATCCGCAGGATACCTAGTTCGTTGATGTTTCTCTGTGTGAACGAAAATATGCAATGCAATCGTGCAAATTTGCTTATAATGTCTAATTTAAGTGTCATTTATCTGTGCCTCTAGCACCAGGGGGGGGGGCGGGGGGGGGGGGGGGGGGGGGGGGGGGGGGGGGGGTTAATATTATCATATATGTTATGCATCTATGATGATAATGCTTATGATTGACATGTGATATGTTATGTATGTATGTTATGAAAAAATGCTTCCAGCTTGGTATATTCCAACTTAAACCTGAATCAGCAGTCCCACTTACCTATCGCTAGATAAGCTCCAGTACTTAACCTCAAACAGATCAGCATTTGGACCCTCGCCCGTGTTGGGAGGTGGATGCTACCATAGAGATCATACGTATATACATCTCTATGGATCGCTATGTCTATCTCTATGGATATACATCTATATGTATATATGATCTCTATGGATGCTACCCCCTTAAGTTAAGAAATTTGTGCTCAATGTTAAACGCAAATAATATTTAGGCACATTCATATATAAATTATTTTAGATAGACACGCGTTAAAGTTTAGCGGAACGTTTTGCATGCGGTGGGGTCTCAATACTTAAGGTCAGAGCCGCCGTATTCAGTGACGGTACCTTATCCTGAGCGGAAACGCTGTATGCTATCGTCAGATCCAGGTGCAGTGTTGGCAGCTCCCAGCGGCACTCCCTGCACTTTCCACCATTAACTGACCACAGGATGGGCACGGGCAGACCTCAGCCAGCTGCGGTCCTGCCGGCGACAGCATGAGGAAGCATTACACAACTAATGCAGCTTATGCTGGACATTCATATATGAATAATACGCACCTGGCTATCAATAATGCATGATGTTCATCAGTCACATTAGATGTGACTGACCTAGACTGATGACTGATGACTGATGACTGCATGACTGGTGACTGATGTGACTCGATGGCTGATGGAGCATGGATGGACATGATGACTGATGACTGATGACTGGATGTGACCTGATGTGACAGTTCTCATGTGGGTATGTACATAATCCCTGATGCGTTAGTGTGAGTGAGATCTATTTGAATGTTACCGTGATTTCGAGTTCTGGATAGGTGCGCTATTTTAAGCTGTGCTTTTGCGCCGATTCTTTTGTTTTGTTGTTCGAATGAAAAAGTCTACACGCGAGCTACAAAACAAATACATATATGATGATGATAAAGATGATGATGTATTTGTATAGGTGTATCAATCTGGGTGACTTCCGCTCCATGGTTAATTTCGCTAGCGAGGATGTCAAATGAATATATTTAAAATCGATACAGATATATACTTTTAAATAAATTATGTCCGAATGTTTTGATGGGATGGATTCCCGAGATCAGGACCCACGGCCTAAGCTAAAGACCTTGTTGGCTCGCGATCCTAAGCAATTCCAGTGCACAGCCAGGCAAATTTAGAGACGACAGTTGAACGTCCGCTGACGACAGCGGACGGTCTGTCCGGCTCGCTGGCCAGTTCAATCTGACATTTGACGCCGACGACTCGCCACCACGCCGCATGCTAGAGTGAAGTGAGTATGGTAATATGTGACGGTATATGACTGTAGTAGGGTGTGTCGCTTCGTTCTCGCTCTTGCTAGGGTGGAAAAAAGACTTTTGTTTAGAAGATTCGGGTTTATATTCGGTTACTTTCTTTTCTACCTTACGTGTTTCATTACTACCCTGGTCAGGTGGTCAGATCGTCATCTCGCCGCCAGGCAGCAAACGGCGAAGCGCCGAAAGCGGGTCGAACGCCATGCTTTAGCCAGGGTGGGTCAGATCTGTAGTCCAGCGCTTTCCCGACTGAGCTACATGGGTGGACTTACACATTATTGGCTTTTTATGTCATGGTTTTCCAATATTTGTATTCCGTGCTAATTCACAAAAATAATCAGAATTATTGAAATATATAAATAAATATCAAGAGATCACGATTACGCAACCTGTCTAGGACTTACTTGATTACAATAAATAAGTAAGTTAACTATCTCAAAATGCAGGGTGCTTTAAAACCTATTATGTATATACATAGATCCTCTACACGGTTATGTGGCAGCAGCGAGAGGTCTGCGTATGGGTGCAGCTAGCCTTATTTGGACCAATTTAAACTTCAATCGATGATGATAGGCCCTTGGATGCATGAAATGAAAATCGATTCTGGCTCCGTATCGAGTTCATGTATGTATAACAAATAAGAGTAGGTGCTACCTGAAATATTACTGGTGTAGAAACACACTGGTGGCTCCAGGGGGCTTCAGGGGCAAATGCCCCCCAAACCGCCTGAAATTGGCACAAATTTACACATTTCCTGATCTAGAAGGAGATCTACGCATTTTTTACTAAGGAAAATTTATTTTATTAAAACGTCTAGCAATGCATAAGGGAGCAAAATCCGATCATTTTTTAATTTGATCAACTTTTTCGGGGTGATGCCCCCATGGCGTCAAAAACTAAATCCTAGATCCGCCAATGTAGAAACATAGGTGATAAGAAACATAGTAATGAATCAATAATACAAAACTATTAATTTAAGCTATCTTCTGATTATGTTAATCTTTTGAAAATCGGCTCTGGCTCCGTATTGATATTTAAGTATGATAAATATGAAAGCTGCTCGAAACAATAGTTATATATATAAACATGACGTGGATAACAATAATAATGAACCCATATTACGAAAATTGTTATTTTAAATCAACTTAATTGTCCAACTATGACAACATTCGGATTTGTACCACTAATATGTAAAAAATTAAATGCACCTACTTACCGTGCAGATTGAAGGGATAGTTACCATCTGAGACTGAGTGGAGTGAATGCACGAGTAATATGTTCAGTGCAAGTGTTAAAGGACGTTGCTAATGTTTAAATGTTTATGTAAGTCCGTACGGCATACCTACGACGTGGGACTTGTAAAAAGCGGGCAAAACAGCAACAACTTAAACAACGCCCTTATCCACTTGCACTGAACACATTACTTGTGCATTCCCTCCACTCAGTCTCATATTGTAATTATTCCTGCAATCTGCACGGTAGGTAAGAATCCAATAAACATTTTGATGTCGGGCCGACGTCGAAAGATGTCGGCATCTCGGCATCTCGGCAGGCAGTCGGCCCGATGTCGGCCCGACGTCGGCTACACGTCGGATGTCCGCCTATGCCGAGGTCCAGCCGACGTCTAGCCGACGTCTAGCCGACGTCGAGCCGAAGTCAGCCCGACGTCGGCTGCCGACGTCCAGCCGAGGTCCAGCCGACGTCGGCAGATGTCGGCATCTCGGCAGCGGCATGCCGATGTCGGCGCGACGTCGGCTGGACGTCGGCATAGGCGGACATATACGACATCCAGCCGACGTCGGGCTGACGTAAAACCGACGCGTCGGCCTGACGTCGGCATGCGTATTGGGTTTATTTAACTTTTTAATGTCAGTGGTAAAAATCATGAAGTCGTCATAGTTGGATAATTAAGCTGATTTAAAATATTCATTTTCGTAGTATGGGTTCATTATTATTGTTATCCACGTATTTTTTTATAGACAACTAATATTTCGAGCAGTTATTCTTATTTATTAAACTTTCATATCGATACGGAGACAGAATCTATTTTCAGAAGAAAAACGAAGTCACAAGCTGGCTTAAAATAATAGTTTGATTATTATTGGCTTGTTATTACTTTTGTTCTCCCAAGTATGTTTCTACTTAAGTACTATTTCGGGTAGTACCTAATATTCTTGTTTATTATACATGCAAATCAATACGGAGCCAGAATCTATTTTCATTTAATTGACATGCATCCGAGCAAGATTACCATCCGAGGGCCTATCATCATCGATTGAAGCCTGAAGCGTGGTTCCCACCAATTCCCACTTCACTAAACTACGCTTCCCATGTGATTGGTCCAAAAGAGGATGCTAGCCGCACCTCTGCGTATTGACACTGCTCACTTTCTTTTGGTTGACGTTTCGAATTATTTACAGCCATCAAGTGTCAATTTCTCAGAATGGGCTTATCATGACCAAAATATGAACTCGACTGGTTGGATTGTCATAACAATGGAAAGAGTGACCGTTACTCCGTTACCGCTGGGTAGCAGCACCAAATGATGCACCTCACTGTATAAATGCAAAAAGTATGTGCGACAAACGGAAACTGGCACCGCCACCACCACCACTCCTAAATGAGTTGACACCACACCAGCATCAAGCCCTGCCACATGTGGCACTGTGGCAGCACCCGGCAGTTCCGGCAGCCAGCAATATGCATGTATATTTCATTCTACATTAAACAATATCCTAATCTCGAACTTGTGCTGCGCCCGGCATGAGACCAGCAAGTCTGCGTTCAACTTCAGACACAGTTTCAGGCCCACCGGGCCTAAATTTGGGCCCGGCGCCGCGGGCTCCGTGGTCCTGACATTTGCATCTCTATGACGCAGACTCGTCGCGGAAGCTGTACAATGCGACAAGATCGGTCCCGTGTGTTACGCCAGGTTCTACAGATCCCGTGTCCCACCGTGTTGCCAGGTTCTACAGATCCCGTGTCCCGCCGTGACCCCGTGTCCCGCCGTGTTGCCAGGTTCTACAGATCCCGTGTCCCGCCGTGTTGCCAGGTTCTACAGATCCCGTGTCCCGCCGTGTTGCCAGGTACTGGAGAAGGTGAACAGTGCTCTGGCCTCCCGGGTGAAAGGCCAGCTCAGCTCCGAGGCCAAGCAGCAGGCCCTCTTCAGCCTCCTAGGAAAGGAGTTCGTGCGCCAACACTTTCCGCATCACAAGTTCAACCCGAAGATACTGGTACGTCCTACAAAGGCCTAGCGGTAGACACGTATAGTGGATTTCGCTTCGCTCAGAAAATGCTGTGATGTTGTTAGCCGTTAGGACTTACTTGATGATAATAAATAAGTAAGCAAGCTTTAGCTATATCCTTAAAAATGTAGTGCAGGGTGTTTTAAACCTTTACGGTTATTTCTATGTATACATCTATGATCGCACTAATGACTAAATCGAGTGATCTTTTGCACGACTATAGTCTATGTGGCAACAGCGAGAAGTGTGCGCATTGTTGAAGTTTATTTTCCTTTGTCTAACGTTTCAAAATATTTCCAGCTACCACGACTATTTGTTTGCAGAATGGGGCTATCACTGCTAGTGCTGGGCGTATTTTAACATTGTAACTGGGGACTGGGGAGACAAGCCTCACCAGCAGGGACTCGTCTACGACAATTTGACTGGGCACGGCTGACGTGAACCTTATTACCTACATACAATTGACCCGCGATTTACTGGGGTGTATATTTCATAACGCGACATACTGGAGGGATATTTTACCCCCCCCCCGATCCCAGGAACTACTTTGCCGATCTTAACCCGCACCCTGGTGGGCCTCCGAGACAACTTCGCCATGGTGGGGAGTCAAAATGCCCCCCCCTCTAACTCGAAAACAAAAAGGGATAGAAAGACGAAGTAAGAAGCGTTCGACAGCTCTCAACATTCGAAGTTAATGAGGCCATTTTTAGCTAAGGTCAATATTGAGGTCGCTAGAGGTCATCAAAGGTCAAATTTCACAGTTTTTGGACTTTGCTTCGAGAAAAAAAAACGTATAACTCGTTAACTATGATAGATAGGAACAATCGGAAAAAAACAATCGAAATTTCATCGAAAATTCGATCTCAACAGGTTCCTCAAAATTGAGCTCAGATCAATAGTCAAGGCTTTAGAGCTCATCGAAGGTCAAAAATGCAGTTTTTGGTAGAATTTGTTTTCCCGAGTAACTTTTTATCTAAAAATGATAGCGCAACTTTTTAACACCATCATTTTTTATCTCGTCAAGGCGCTTTGAAACATAAACAAGGTGAACTGGTAATGTCACTTTCAAAAATTGACCTCATGTCAAGGTCACTTGGTGACCCAGGTAGATCATGTTGCGTATGGGGCGACGCGTCCAGACGAGGCGAACACAGCGGTGTCAACCGCTCGTCTCTATCTATTTTCTAGCAATATGAATTAGCATAACATTGCTGATGACCTCAGATGACCTTAGATGACCTCAGATGACCTTGTAGAGATCACTGAGCAACAGTTGCACCTTGGTCATCCAGAATGAGCTAAAATAACATGATTCTGAAAGAATTTAGCCTGATCCAATGCCATGTTTTTCTGAATAGGAAGCATTTGTTTATTTCCCCGTTCACTTATAATGGGGAGGTCAGGAAATTGACCTGACCTTAGGGCACCGATGCAAAAAATCCGAGATGCACTGATTGTAGGTGCTTATGACCTATGTAATCCTGCAAGTTTCAAATCTCTCGGACAAAAACTATGGCTTTGGCACGATCACAAACATTTTGAAAGGCAGGGTCACTTGAAATGACCTGGTAACCTGACCTGGAATGACCTGAAATCAAATTTTTGACAAAGTGTGGGCAATTTATGTTCAAACAGCTGTACAAAATTTGGCCGCGCCGCCGTTTTTCCGCTATTCTGGAAAAATTTCAGGGTGGTCAAAATGACCCCCCCCCCACCACCACCACCACCACCACCACCACCACCAGGGCGATGGTTCAACATTCAAACGGCATTTCATAACCTTAATTAAAACATTTATCGAGGGAAGCCTAATATTGTTTACCTCGAGATCACCGATGATGTCACAGGTCACGTCAAAGACAAAATGTTTGGCCATGTCATTAAGCCATGTCATTAAGTGTCGTGAAGGATGGAACTGTCGCGCAAAAATGCGATATTAAACACGTAAGAAGTCGATAAATTTGTTTTATTTGTATGTCTGACACTTTTAAGTAACATTATAAGTAGTTGATAGCCTTAAGTCAGGTCAAGCTCATCTGAGGTCACGAGGTCAAACTGCAGATTACGGTCATTGGGTATTTTAACGCATGTTTATGGGTTTGTTTTTCGTCTAGAACGCAACAAAATGACCATAAAACATTGTTTGTTTCATAGAAATAGAAGTAACAAGTAAAAAACAGATGTGTCATTTGTATGCATAGTTATAATATGAGAGGTGATCGATTTTTGCATTTGAAAGGTCATAAGTCAGTCACTTTTGACGATATCGACTTGAAACTTGGTACTCACCAGTGAAGCACCGTAGTAGGCGATGAACGAGCGAGCGCAAAGGAAATGCATGGTGAATTTCAACCTGATCGGGCAAGTAGTTTCTGAGATACAAAAAAATAAAAAAATAAATCGCACGTGCAGACACCCACTTCTGACTTGTGGGAAAGTAGCGGCTGAGAGGTCCCTAATCACAAACCAAATTCGAACACAATCGGCTAGACTTTTTTTGATTATGTAATTACGCTACCATATTCTAAAATTGGAGCGTACGTTTGGAGAAGTAAGCGCACAGTAACGCGTCATGTTAAACTTTGAGCCAGATAACATGTTTGAAAAAGGAGCGAATAAGCAGTCCGAGCGATCGATTCGCCTTCTGACAACATTTGTGACCTGAGGTGCAAATGTAAGCTTGGTGTGGAGAATGATGCCCAAGTCGCGAATCTCTCCAACGTGCTCGAGTTTTGTAGCACGAATAAAATATATCGTCTGGACGGGCGCGCGCCTGAGGGTCATCATGAATGACTAAACATTAGAGGGCGAGGGACACCCCAAAAGTATATAAATCGACACTTATTGATTCAGCATGGTTTCGTCATGGTGTCAAGCCTACCTCTGTCTTGAGTAAAGATTCTTTACTTAGATCACCACTAATATGCGCAGAAGTGTTCCGCTGGTAACCATTGGCATATCCCATGTCTGTGGTCTTCTGAGCCTTGTCACAGTAATGGCGCCTGTGTTACCCACTGGAATATGTGACTGGTCACCAGGGGCGGAGCCAGGGGGCAATCTAGCCATGTCCCCTATAAAACGCCTATTTTATTAGCGAAATTGACACATTTCCTGAAGTTAAAGAAAATCTAAGCAATTTTTACTAGGGAAGGTTTGTTTTTAGTCAGCTGGCAATGAATAAGCAAGTGAATTCCGAGGAGTTTTCAGAATTATTTGAGACTTTTGAAATTTGCCACCAACCCCCCCCCCCAGCACTGGTGGCCCCTCCAGCTACAGTTTCTGGATTTTCGCCCCTTGTTGGCCCTGGGCTAACCCTTCGTCAGCGGATTGGGACCTCCGTTCGGGCCTGGCTTGTGCCTTGTAAATGTGGTTAAATGACCGGCTCTCCGCCATAAGAGCCGTGTTCAGACTCAGATGGATTTATGATGCTCGATGAACTAAGAAGTTGTAGATCGTGACTTCATATCCAACGTTGCACACCTCACATTCATTCATTCATTATTTCACCATAACTTTGCGGGGTTTAGCTGTATCGCTTAATTGACTGGAATTTCCCAGCCACATAATGTGGGTGGGGCATGAGATATGACAACGAACGGCATCGGTCATCAAAAAGCGATAAATAACGTCATGCACTTAGTCGTGCGTGTCCGTTTTAAAAATTATGACCGCTGTCTCTTGCCGCTATCAGTTGCAGGGACATCTCTTTATAGCTTGATAGAGGTTCTATTAGATTAACACGTTAACTTTCATTGGTAATATGATTTACCAGTTTAATTTCACTAATTAAATTACACTACTCTGACTAGGTTTGATTACGAGCGAGCGCGAAATGCAAGCGGCTCCTCACTGCATACCGGATTTGTCTTACCTATAAGCGGCCGACCCGACCGGACCCGACCGGACCCGACCGGACCCGACCGGACCCGACCCGACCGTAACGCTTTTGAGAAGTTTATATCTTTGGAATCTCGCATCCAATTGACAAGTGGTCTTCGCCATCTGATAGCCCCATTCAATCACATTATGTTATTGACATGTTTTGTCTCACGTGAGGGGTCAGCATGGCGTATGACACGTGCCGCGTCAGGGGTGTCAGAAAACGTTATCCTGCTATAGCTGAGAAACGGCTGCTGGACCGATTAAGCTGAAATTTGGTGTGTGGTTTAAGACCACACCACTGGCAATGTTGCACAGGTTAGGTTCTCTGGGTCACACTGCAAACTCTGGGTCACACTGCACGTGCGCACGTGCACCCCTGTTCCGTCTACGAAATTACCTACAAAACATCGTTGAAAGTACCGACCTATATCCTCGGAACCAAAAGTCGCAAGGACACGGATTAAACACAGATGTGTAGAGAAACGATCCGTCCGACGTATCCATTGTGTGTCGATCAGTGCGCGTGGCACGTGCAAAGTTACTGGCTATACAAGTGCAAATTCATGGTTTATGACGTCTTCACATTTTGATCATGCTCGGCACCTATGAGACGTGAAGCGATGAAACAAACACCAATGTGTAGTCCAATGTACCGTCTCTAAAATGCATGCACGAGTTAAGGTTGTAATGCAGTATTTCGCTGCTAAAACCCGCCTGTAATATACAGATTGCCGATTTTACCATATTTATTCTATTGCACCGCCGTAGCGTCAAAACTAAAGGGTGCTAAGCGATAAAAATGATGCAGCTGTACAGCGCAATCAAATCCATCCAATACCCATCCAAATAGTATTTCCACTTACAAACATGAAGCCTTTAATTGAAAGTTTAAAAGAACACTGAAATATTGCATTAAACGATTTAGTTTGGGATAATTTGCAACGACCAAAACAACACATAGTGAAAACCAGTGGTGGGCACAGCTGACCAAAGGATAGCTCCGCTATTATCCCCCCCATGCCCTAGATTCGCCCTGGAAATGCACTGCTGTTTCCTTCTCCCAGCCGTAATGCTGCCAAATCGGTCAATGGACATTGGTCATGTTGCCCCCTTCCCAGGGACGTAGCTTCTCCAAAATGGTTGGGGGGACTGAGCTGGAAAAATCGCTTTGGGTTACCATCAAAATTCACAAATTACAGATTTCTCCCCGGATTTGACCTACTTCCTCGTCCAAGTTGGGAGAGCTGAAGCCCCTCCAACTGAATAGGAAACTACACCCCTGCCTCTCTCCCTTTATCAGCTGTCTGCAGCCGCCAGTGTCACTGGAACACTATGGCTACCGGCTTCCATACCGACTTCTATCCGCGAAAGTTGTAACAGTTTCGAGTCGGTCGGCGTTCGCAATGTCAAACTGTGCAACTGTACTGAGGAGAGGAGCTGAAAAGAAAATGAAAATTTGCTAAGCGGAAACCAAATTCACTTTTTTTTTCTTTTTTTCGTCATGAACTGTCACTCAGATACCTACCAGTTGACCGAGCTCGTAACGTTTGGAGTCTTTTGGTAAAAAAACATGATTTATTCTGACTTGTGTAATGTATATGAACCAACATCCATATATTTCCCATTGCATGGCCGAGTTCCTCATGCTGTCGATCGGTTAGAACTGACTGAGTTGACGTCACACCCGCGGGCCCCCACAGGAGCCGCCCAAGATGGCGGCCGCCGTGAAGGAGAGGCACGTGCGTGAGATGCGCGCCCACCTGAAGACCGAGCTGGCCGGCGCCATGCGCGACTGTGGCTACCCGGAGAATGTGGGGGACTACAGGGCCGACGACGAGCTGGGCGCCTTCGTCACCGAGGTCAAGGGCATCTTCTCCGCCGGCCTGCAGACGGAGATCGGCAAGGTCATGGACGAGGAGGTACGCACTGCGCGTGCCACGAGCGGAGCGGATAATAATCTAACTTACTATTTAAAGAAAGTCTGTCATGCTCTCTGTTCATCATCCAACCTTTTCCTTATACTTATTATAAGTACGAAAGTTTAGGTAGTTTCGACACATTAACATTGAATAGTATCCAAGAAAACATTTTGCAGATCACATGACAACATGTGTGTATATATTCTGCTCCCTACATTTCCCAACATTAAACCGTCCTCTTACAAGTAAAGATAATGTCTGACTGTCAGAAAAAATAACGCGACATATCTTCCACCGATAATACCGCCGTCCGCCCTCTGATGGGCGGAACTTGAACTATACGCCACAGCCAGGTACGGGTGTGGTGTGTGCACACCAGCGCCACCTATATAGAATCTTAATGACGCTTCAAGTGCATAACAGCGACACCTATAGCACGGAGAAGGGGTTTAGCAGTAAATGTATAAAATGTAGCCGTTCGCAGCGGATTAAAAAGTCTTTAATTCACAAACCACGATCCCTTGACGGGTGAGTACCTCGGTAATATGGCGAATAAAAACGTAAAAATGCAGTCTGTATGCATAGATTGTCCAGCGAAGCGGACGGGTTAACACTAGTTACTAGCTAGTCAACAGCTTTCTGTGTGCCAAAACGTGGATGCACTTTTGTTTTACTTGTTCAACATTAAAACTGACAGGTTTTGTGTTTTTGGCGCTGAGCTTCAAAATAATCTTCAGACTTCAATAGAGTTATAGCTTGCCACACTTGGTCAATATTGTGGCTTGCCGTCAGCGATACTATGGAGTAAACAACATAAGCAACATCCTGGTAAAATCAAAATGTCATCGGCATGAGACAGGTTTGCAGGAAGAAGTGTGGCACCGTACAGACCAGCTCCCCAGATCAGGTCTCTTGTGAGCCAATGCTTTTATGGACATGTTGTCAGGGACTGGGTGGCAACTGCGGTGATGGGATGATACTTTCCTCGGGACATAAAAAACTTATTGGTCTACCTGTTATGTTAATGTGATGACGCAAGCCGTGTAAAACTAGCCGGCTAAGTAACAGGCTTAACTGTTGTGTTTTTTTTCTTTTTCTTCTCGGGGTTATTATTATATACATTTATTGTGGCTGGTGTTAGTTGCTAAGCATCGAACAAAGACGAATTTTCACAAAGTAATGATCACATTGTATCAGTATGTGCTCTTGACCTAGCTGAACTACTATGACCTGGGCTGACCAAACCTGACCCGACCCACTCTGACCTGACCCGTCCCTTCCTGACCTGCCATAATATAACCTGACCTGACCCGCTCCGTCCTGACCCTCCCAAACCTGCCCTGACCTGACCCGTCCCTCCCGGACCTGCCCTAACTTAACCTGACCTGACCCGCCTCGTCCTGACCCTCCCTGACCTGCCCTGACATGACCCTATCCGACCTGACTTGATCTAACCTGATGTGTCATATGACCCAACCTCGCTCCGCAGAAGCTGCAGTCGGCTAGGATCCGTAAGGAGAAGGACGAGTTCAGGGACCGAGACTCGGACGCCGACACCAGCGACACCGACGACGATGAGGAGCTCGGAAAGAGGAAGAAGAAGCACACCAAGCTGCAGCCAAGCGACGTGGCCGGCCGGGCACTGCTCTCTGTACTCGCCAAGGACCCCAGCCAGGCGGCCGACCTGCCCAACAGGTGGGGCAGGGAGCGGACGGTGCGGTCAGGTCACCAGGTCAGGTCACCAGGTTAGGTCAACAGGTCAGGTCATCAGGTCAGGTCAACAGGTCAGGTCATCAGGTCAGGTCAACAGGTCAGGCCACCATGTCAGGTCACCAGGTCAGGTCAACAGGTCAGGCCACCAGGTCAGCCGTCAGGTCACCAGGTCAGGTCACCAGGTCAGGTCATCAGGTCAGGTCAACAGGTCAGGTCACCAGGTCAGTTCACCAGGTCAGGCCACCAGGTCACCAGGTCACCAGGTCAGGTCACCAGGTCAGGTCATCAGGTCAGGTCAACAGGTCAGGTCACAAGGTCAGGTCACCAGGTCAGGTCACCAGGTCAGGTCATCAGGTCAGGTCACCAAGTCAGGTCATCGGGTCAGGTCATCAGGTCAGGTCACCAGGTCAGGTCATCAGGTCAGGTCAACAGGTCAGGCCACCAGGTCAGGTCACCAGGTCAGGTCATCAGGTCAGGTCATCAGGTCAGGTCATCAGGACAGGTCATCAGGTCAGGTCACCAGGTCAGGTCATCAGGTCAGGTCAACAGGTCAGACCACCAGGTCAGGTCACCAGGTCATATCACCAGGTCAGGTCGCCAGGTCTTGTCGCCAGGTCAGATCACCAGATCCGGTCATCAGGTTAGGTCACCACGTTAAGCATGTCGGATATATTGGTCAGGTCGCAGTTTCATGTCGGCAAAGCACGTCGGTGGTCAGCAGATCACTTCACAGGTCAGAAGCATGTCAAATCATTGTGCCTTGCGCGAAGGCCATGTAGGATAGGAAAGAAGAGCAGATCAGAAGGGCAGGTGAGTAAGTCAGCTCAACGTGTCAAGTCAATCATAGAACTGCTCAAGTTAGGCAACAAATACTGGCTGCGATGGATCCTTCCTAGGTACAAGTAATACCTTCCAATACCTGTAATACCTTCCATATAGTTATAATACATAAATTGTGTAATAACGTAAAGCTCATTGCAGTTCTATGCGCGAAATTTGCTAGATAACTGTGGATGTAGAGTCAGAACATCGTATAGCAATTAGCATTCTATTTCTGGCGTCGATATATGTCAGCGAGCTCGGTTTTAAGCAGCATTATCGTTATCATCGATTTACCATCAATATCTGGAACTTGTTTCGCCGACTGCGAATCGCTTTATGCTCGCGGTCGCTGGTGTAGACGGGTCACGGCAGTCAAGTGATTCGAAGCGTTCGTTTGGTACACAGGAGGTCGCTGGGTCGAGTCTGCAGGGCACAGTCTTACCAAATGCCGTGAATGCCGAAGAAGGTACGGCATGCCGTGAATGAAGTGCTCAGAATGCCGCACCTAGGGAACCGCGGCGTGTGGTTTGATCAAGCTCATTATTGAAATAGCTCAGTCGGGAGACCGCTAGACTGAAGATCAGCATGTCCCTGGCTTAATCCCGGGTCTCAGAACTGTGCGACCCGGCGTACCAATATGCCGTACTACGGTGTTGGTAAGATTGGGTGCGATCACGGCACTTGTAAGACTGGGTCCAGGGCCAATCTCCCTGACGCCGCGCCGGCGCGGATGTGTCTGGTAGCGCTGGCGTTTTCTACGCTCTTATGTTCAATACAAGCGTCGCGGGCACTTAGGGGCTGACTGGCATGCAGCACATACGTCTCCATCTTCGGGCAACCTGATCCGACACTGCACTAGTGGCCGCGAGCACTGCTTGGCGTTCGCCGTGTCGGATTGGCTGCGATGCTGTTCCGCAGCACAGTCATACCGTGCGGTACAGCCTACCTACACCGGCCACCGGCTCTGGCTGAGCTTGGAAACGCTGGCGTCTGTGGACAAGTGGTTTAGAGAGCTCGGAAGATATTTATGGGGATGCTGATCAATTACAAAATGTTCGTACACCGGTGGCAGGGCTTTCCTATGCAAATGGTGAGATCCACCAACGAACTCGGGGGGCGGGACAGTCGGAGGCAGTCGGTGGCGGTTGGAGGCAGTCGGAGGCAGTGGCGGATCCAGGGGGGGCATGGGGCCATGCCCCCCCCTTGGGCCTCGAGCTTGAGGGGCACTCTGGCCGCCAGGGGCATCTGGCCGCCTGATGGGCACTCTTGTCGCCTGAGGGGCACTCTTGTCGCATGAGGGGTACTCTTTCGCCTGAGAGGGCACTCTAGCCGCCTGTATGGGCACTCTTGTCGCCTGAGGGGCACTCAGCCCGCCTAGGGTGCACTCGGCCGGCTGAGGGGGGCACTCTCGACCTGAGGCGGTCCTTAACATTTTGAAAAAATGCTTGAAATAGGCCACCCTCAAAATATAGTGACCAAATCCTCCGAGTTTTCAAATTTGGGTATAGTAGGGGCACCACTGCAATTGATGGCCCCCTCCTTGAAGATTTTCTGGATCCGCCACTGGTCGGAGGAAGTCGGAAGAAGTCGGAGGAAGTCGGAGGAAGTCGGAGGAAGTCGGAGGAAGTCGGAGGGAGGCGAGAAGTCCGCCGAGATGGATACTAATAATGAACCGATCAAGTTACACATTATAAAAACGAAACACACGCAAAATGCAAAGTACGCATTTTATGTTTATGTATGAAAAACGCAAAACGAAATTTATTATTCGGGATCAGAGTAACAGGAATGAGTTGTCCTCTGTAGCTACAATTAGCACTGTGTATGTATGAGCGATGATGTCTCGCTGTGTCCCGGCAGACTGAGGGTCAGTTCGCGCTGTGTCCCAGCAGACTGAAGGGTCAGTTCCCGCTGTGTCCCAGCAGACTGAAGGGTCAGTTCCCGCTGTGTCCCAGCAGACTGAAGGGTAAGTTCCCGCTATGTCCCGGCAGACTAAAGGGCCAGTTCCCGCTGTGTCCCGGCAGACTGAAGGGTCAGTTCCCGTTGTGTCCCGGCAGACTGAAGGGTCAGTTCGCGCTGTGTCCCAGCATACTGAAGGGTCAGTTTCCGCTGTGTCCCGGCAGACTGAAGGGTCAGTTCCCGCTGTGTCCCAGCAGACTGAAGGGTCAGTTCCCGCTGTGTCCCGGCAGACTGAAGGGCCAGTTCCCGCTGCTCTCGCGTCCGCTACGCCGTCACGTGTGGCTGACGGCGCTGCTTTCAAGCGAGAACAAACGACACGTCAGTGTCCAGGAGGCCGAGACCAAGCTGCTGGCCGCCTTCAAACAGACCCTGACCAAGAGGACCAAGGAACAGAAGGGTCAGAGGGCGAACCGCAGCCCGCAGTGGAAGCTTGTCGATAACGTCCTTATCGAGGTAAGTCAACCCTTATACATAGTTGTATAACTAATAATACACAGTAAAATATAATAATACAGGACAGGCGTGGATCCAGGATTTTGGGCAGAGGGTGGGACGCGACATGCAAAAAAGTTGCGCCCTATGGGTGCGTCATGGGAGCGACCCAGCTGAAGGGAGGGGCGGCCTAGCCTCCTGATTTGCCTCCTAGATCCGCGTCCGCATTACACTGTCAGAAATCATCCAGTGATAGGTATACCAGTGATAGGTAGATAGGTAGTGATAGGTATACGCTGGGCTCCAAACTTTTAATTTGTTTTTGTATAGTGTAGCCAAACAGTCCCTTTATATTTTGTATATATATTTAGTCCGAATGCTGTATATGGATGGCTTTCCAAGGTCAGGACCTGCGCTAAGCAGAGCTTGTTGCGCTAGTCCTGACATCACCACCCGATCGCGTAATTCCTGTTGGCCGGCAGAATTTAGAGACGAAAGTCTTACGTGTCCCACAGACCTGGACACGGTCCGCCCCGCTTACTGACGTCACCTGGCCTTGAGTGCGATCGCTGTCACCGGCCGCAGGCCATCCCAGTCAGGAGCAAATAGCGAGCGCCGAAGCGACTCAAACCCGGGCTGCAAGTACCGGGATAGGTCAGAAGTCCAGCGCTCTCCCACTGAGTTACAGGGGCGGAATAAAAAAACATGCTTTATTTCAACCTTCAAACTAAATATTGTGTTATCTATGATCTTTCATTTCGCTTTTCTTCTCGTCTTACATAAGATCAGACTGCTATCAACCTGTGCATAGACTAAACGGTCTTTTTATGTGTTTGATTTTTTATTTAAGTTTGTATGTACTCATTTGGCGTATGAAAAAGCAGCAATAAAATACACATGACAAATAGTTTATTTTTATATCTCACTTCGTGTGTATAAAATCAACTATGATTTGCTTACATGCGCCAAAGCTGCATTTGAGGTAAATCCTATAAGTCGAGCTATCATCGAGAACTAGTTCGCAAAATTAAATGTATAATGCCGTTCATCTTTGGTGCTTGGTGTTGTTTGCGCTGCCTTGATTGTTATTAATCTGATCCATAATGTATTGTAGTCATTTTAGTTTAAGCTTAAGCCTTTAAATGAAATAATTTGTGAGCATAGGCCTAGGAACAGGGGGGAACAGAGGGGAGCTTGCCTTCCCCAACTTCGCGACCGGGGTTCGGGCGACGCCCTCCTCCAACTTTTGTGTTGCTGATCTAAACGTTCCGCACATAAATATTATTTTTGCACAAGGTATCATAAGTGTTCGTTAAAAGACGAAAACATTCAACATCACACTTCTACTCATGTTAACATCATTTTTCCCATTGTCAGCAAGGTGCTCTGTATGAAACCTGATGCAAAAAGTCCGGGGGGGGGGATCTGGTGGACCCCCAGGATCGCTTTGCGCCCCCCTCCCCCTCCCAAGATTAGCACGATTTCAACATCAGACCTATGGGAGTGGGGGACACCTGCAGCTGCCTCCCCGTGGCGTCAGCCAAGCATGCAAACATATATTCCCCTCGAATGTCACGGAGGCCCTACTCCCAAAAAGGTGCCCCTGCCACAACTGGCAAAAAGAACGAAAATGGGCTGGCTCTGGTCAAATTTCCTGCTTGGTGAAAGTCTGCATGAGGCCACTGTGAGCCCAATACTAGATGAGCCCAATACAATACTATTGGCCCCTGCATGAGCCCAATACTAGACGTGACGCCCCCATACTAGACAGGAAGCCCCCATACTAGAAAGGAGGCCTCCGGTATTAGACTAAGACAGGAGGCCCCCGGTATCAGACAGAAGGCCTCCAGTACTAGATGAGGCCCCGTCCCCGGTACTAGACAGGAGACCGGAAGATTCAGGCGTGCGGTGCAGCATATCTTTCAGAGAATAGACCAAATATGTTTCCGCAAAAACGGGAAAGTGTTGTAAGCTGAAAAAATGTACTCCGAGATTATTGTGAATTAAAATCATATTGTTTAATATTCATAATACTACATACTATTACATACAAAGAGTTGAAATATATTTATTTCCCTTTTTAAGTGTTTAAATTTTAGCATTCGTGATGAAGGGCTGCAGTTGAAGTGAAAGTCTAAATCCACCGAGGAAAAATGTGGAGGCGTTGCAAAAGTGGTGTTACCCCCTCCCCAACTACTAAATCGTTCCTGGGCCTCTGTTTGTGATACATTTCTCACAAATTCTTATAGATGTCTCGTATAAGAGCCATTTGCTGGCCATATCGTCACATTGACCCTTGTCCTATCATCTGTGATTCGATTTCGTAATGCCAGTTCACTGGCAGAATATATTGGCGAAAGTTTAACAACGTACTCTGAAGTTGGAACGTGGTCAAACCCGCTCCCGATTTCATCTGACCTGTTAACGGTCGCAGGACAAGACATCCGGTCAGGTGGAACTATCGGGCGTCGAAGCCACTCAAAAGCAGGACAGAACATCCGTCAGGTGAACTACGAGCGCGAAGCGACTCAAAAGCAGGATACAGGACTCATCCGTGTTCAGGTGTAACTATCGAGCGTCGAATCGACTCTAAAGCCAGGACAGAATCGGTTAGGTGGATACATTCTATCGGAGTGCGTTCGAACGCGATCTGCAAAAGCGACAGAACTCCGTCTCAAAAGGTGTGAATAATCGAAGCGTCGAATAGGCGATCAAAAGCAGGACAGGTACGATCCGTGTTCAGCACGAATCTTCCAGGGTAGTTGTGACCTGTGTGGGGAACTATCTGGGTCGATGCGGACTCAGATAAGCAGGACAGGACATCCCGTCAGGTTGCGAGCATATCGAGCGTCGAAGCACTCAAAAAGCAGGACAGACCATCCGGTTAGTGAACTATCGAGCGTCGAAGGCACTCAAAAGCAGGACAGGACATTTCCGGTCAGGTGGAACTATCGGGTCGTCGAAGACTCAAAAGCAGACAGGACATCCGCGTTTAGGTGGATAAACTATCGAGCGTTCTCGAAGCCACTACTAATGCAGTGACAGGACATCCCGGTCAGGTGAAACTATCGAGCGTCGAAGCGACTCAAAAGCAGGACAGGACATCCGGTCAGGAGGT
Source organism: Semibalanus balanoides (assembly GCA_014673585.1). Classification (NCBI taxonomy): domain Eukaryota; kingdom Metazoa; phylum Arthropoda; class Thecostraca; order Balanomorpha; family Balanidae; genus Semibalanus; species Semibalanus balanoides. Next base: position 26,811 of record VOPJ01000164.1, read on the forward strand.
GGAACACTATCGGGCGTCGCCCAGAGCGACTCAAAAGCAGACAAGGACATCCGGTCAGGTGGAACTAAATCGAGGTTCGAAGCCATCAAAAGCAGGACAGAACATCCGTCAGGGGAAATCGAGCGTCGAAGCGACTCCCAAAAGCAGGACAGGACATCCGGTCAGGCTGGCAACTATCGCGAGAGCGTCCGAAGCGACTCAAAAGCAGGACAGGACATCCGGGCTTGCAGAGCGTCTGAATCTATGTGAGCGTCGAAAGCGGACTCAAAAGCAGGACAGAGACATCCCGTTTAGGTGGAACCTATTTCTAGAGAGTCCGAAGCGACTCTAAAGCAGGACAGGACATTCCGGTTAGTGTGAACTATCGTAGCATGCGAAGCGACATCAAAGCCAGACAGGACATCCGGTCAGAGTGGAATAACGAGTGCGTCAAGCGAGCTCCAAAAGCAGACAGGACACTTCCGGTCAGGTGAAATAATCGAGACGTCGACGCGACTCAAAACCCATTGACAGTGCAAAGCTGGCCTGTACTGAACTTCGTGTGAATCTCACTGAACAGCGCGGGCGGACCATATTCACTGGCGGATTTATAACGGCTGTGTTTGTGGCGGTTTAGGGGGCATCAACCTCCAAAAGTTTCACAAAATTCAAAAAGCTCGTCGGATTTCGCTTCCTTATGCATTGTTAGACGTTTAAAAATTATTTTTATTTTGCAAAAGATGCGTAGATGTCCTTCTACATCAGGAAATGTGTAAATTTGCGCCGATTGGCAATTTCAGGCGGTTTAGGGGGCGGCATTTTCCCCTGATGCCCCTCTCCCTTGGATCCGCCAATAGCCATATTGAACTAAAAATACTCTGAGCATAAATGTTGAGTGGACACGGACAAAAACAAAATGAATTTGAAATATAATGGTGTAACGGTTTTTGAAATAGCATCACTCATAAGTTTGGGAAGGATATTCTTAAGAGTTAAGACAATTGTATTATTTTTAGGAAGATAAAATGAGCACTTTCGAATTAAGTCGTTAAGAATTAAAGGACATTGCATTTTCAAAACAGTCACTAATGCATATTCAGCAGAACAAACTATGTTCGAAACACTTAAAACGAAGAAGGTCGCTGTAAATGCGTATACGAAGCACGGAGAACACAATTTGTGACCGACTGCATAGCTATGGTGGTATCACTTAATGAATCAATTAATTGAAAATCAGACGGTTTCTGGTTCTGTTTTTTTTTTAGACAGGATCCTGATTGACGATCGTTTTTTATCACACGGGTGTGCACTTTGCAGTATCGTCAGCGGACTGCTAGTCAAGCGAGGACTGCTAGTCAAGCGATGACGCAACCACGGCTGGATAGTGTCTGTCCGACCCCTCCATCTGACGGCTGACCGGTGACCTCCCTTCTGCAGCCTGCCCCCAAAAGCCTGGTCCTGTATACTGTACATGTGTATAGGCAGCGTCGAATCCGGTGTCACAAAAGAAATGTCGACGGACCGGCTCTCCGTGCTTCCTCGGGCCGGTGACTGCTGGTGAAAGGCGGCCACCATGTCAATACAATGCCGACAGACGGCAGCGTTTGGCAATGCCGGACATACAGCCTGCCAGATGAATCTCAACAGCATGCGTGCGTGGCATTTGAATGCCTTCCTATGTATGTCATATCCAGCCGGTATGATATCCCCGGATCTTTGTGTGTTCTGAAACATTTGTCAGGATTATGAACATGTTAAAACATAAAATTCCGAAATATATTTAACCCTGTTAGTGGCAGTTTCGGCCTCCCCTCAAGGTCTTTCGTAGATATCTCCGGAACCGTTTGAAGCAGGCCAATACAATTTTTGGACTTTTCCTAAAACTGCGGTCTGAAAAATTGAGTCCCTATCCCTACAAAGGCGGTTCCAAAACCATATTTTGGTAGGCTTTTTCAGCGACAATTGGCGATAGTACGGAATTGCATTCTTCATGGCTTCTTTCTAACTGCATCAAGTATGAAAGGGTTACAAATGTTCAGTGTGATTGAAACAAGTTCAAATTAGCTGTTGCTGATGAAATGTCATAACTACTGCAGGCAGAGGTGGTTTCAGGGACTTGAAAAGGGGGAGGTTTCCATGAAGTATTAAATGTTTGGCTGGCAGTCATTTGAGCACTTATAACTATTAGGATGCAAAAGATAGAACCCCCTTCCATTATTGGATAATTTATTCAAGGGCGGATCCAGGGGGTCCAAAGGGGC
>VOPJ01000165.1:0-21197 GCA_014673585.1 Semibalanus balanoides
TATTTTATTATTTTTCATTTGGGCACTTTTCTTAAATCTGTATGCTCAGGTGGTTCTTCTTTAAATGTACCTTTAAAAACGTTCAAACTTGTCCTCATTTGTATTGGGGCCCGTCCTCTCCTGATTTTCAAACTGTGGGGGCGTGTTCGCTCATGGGCGTTGCCACCACTGGGGACACTAGGGACATTTATCTAGTAATTTTCAGCCGTCCCTTATATGTTTCCATGTCAAAGTACACGTGCGCTTGAATTTGTCCCTTCCCTACTATTTTGACTCATGTCCCCAGTAACTCGGAAGCCATGGCGACATCTGTCAGTTCCCGTGGCGACGCGTCTGTCAGTTCCCGTGGTGACGCGTCTGTCAGTTCCCATGGCGACGCCTCTGTCAGTTCCCGTGGCGACGCGTCTGTCAGTTCCCGTGGCGACGCCTCTGTCAGTTCCCGTGGCGACGCGTCTGTCAGTTCCCGTGGCGACGCGTCTGTCAGTTCCCGTGGCGACACCTGCCAGTACCCTCGTTGCCGCTATTGTCTCGCTCATCACCGTCCGTGTCCTCTACCGGTCCAGTTGGTCCTGACTCGTCCGATGTTTCGGTAATAACGGCGTCCTGTTATGTTGCCGTCTATAACACCCACTGACTGGTGACAGAATCTGAGGCTGAGAGACTGGTGTCAGGCGACAGAAGCTGAGGCTGACACTGATGACAGCGTCCCACACCCATTGTTTACTGACCGGGGATGCCAATCCATGAGCCACTCCCTGTGGCCTGCACCCGGCAACCTTGGCTGACGGCCACCTTCGCAGCACCGGTCAGAGTCCTCCGGTCAAGCAAACAGTGTGCCTGCCTCCCCATTGAACCCAAGCGGACCTGGTAACCGATTCACTAAACCAGAGGCGACCCCCCCCCGCTACAGAGCCACTACCTGTGCCAGCTGACCCGCCAGGCGCCTGCCAGTCACGAGTAACTCTATGTATAAGGAGGGTTACTTGTTCAATTTCAGGATGTATACGTTTTGAAATTGCAAACAGACTGGTATTCGACGTTCAGCACGGAATCCAAGCATTGCTGTCACTGTGACACTGTCACTGTGACATAACATGGTGTACTCGATAGGCACGTGACGGACCGCACGGTACACTACAGCGGTGGTGAAGCGTCTATCGTCATGATGGCAACCCGAACTCTCCAGTGTGTCTGGCTGGCTGGCTGGCTGGCTGGCTGGCTGGCTGGCTGGCTGGCTGGTGGTGAAGCGTCTATCGCATTGTGGCAACCCAGCACTCTCTCCAGTGGTGTCTGGCTGGCTGGCTTGGCTGGCTGGCCTGGCTGGCTGGCTGGCTTGGCGTGGCTGGCTGGAGTGAAAAGTCGGGTTTGATTCTGCCAGGCAACCCAGAAAACTCTTCCAGTGTGTCTGGCTGGCTGGCTGGCTGGCTGGCTGGCTGGCTGGCTCGCGCCTGGCTGGCTGGCATGGCTGGCTGCTGGCTGAGCTGGCTGGCTTGGCTGGCTGGCTGGCTGGCTGGCGGAGTCTCTGACTTGGCTTGGTTTGGCTGTGTCTGCTGCAGCTGGTCTGGCTGGCTGACTGGCTTGGCCGCACTGGCGTGGGCCTTGGGCTTGGCTCGTGCTCGGCTGGTCGGCTGCTGGTGGTGAAGCGTCTTCGCCATGATGGCAACCCCGATACTCCATCCAGTGTGTGTTCTGGCTGGCTGGCAATGGCCTCGGCTGGCTGGCCTGCTGGCTGCTGCTGGGCTGTGCTGGCTGCTGAGCTGGCTGGGCTGCTGGGTGCTGGCGCGGCTGGCTGTGCCCTGTGGGCTATATCCGCGTCTACTCTGCCGATGAGCATAGACGGCACGACTCACCAGTGTCAGGTGGTGTCTGCCGGCTTGGGCGTGACCTGGCTGGCCTGCTTGGTAAGTTGAAGCGTCATATCGCCGGCATGATGGCAACCCGACTCTCCGGTGTGGTCTGGCTGGGGCTGGCTAGACGTGTGGTGAGGCGTCTTTGGCAATGATGGCCAATCTCCGAAACTCTCCAGTGTGTCTGGCTGGCTTGGCTGGCTGCTGGCTGGCTTGGCTGGCGAATTTCAATCGCTAAATTGTGTGCAACCGAACGCAGAGAGCTGGTCGTTGGAACATCGGAACAGTAAATCAAGAGCTAAGGTTTATATTTCCGTCTGCTCCAGTGGCTGGGGTGCTTTGATTTGATTCGGTCCGAGAGGTGTCGAGCTGATTCTTTTGGGTTCGGGACTGGTATAATGAGCAGAGATTGTCGCGGAGTAGGGCGCCTTACCGAGAGGTCAAACCTATTAATCATACCAAATTGGAAAGATGTTACTGTTTTCACTGAAGCGTTAAGTGGAGATGATGGCGTTAATAGCAAAAATAAGCTGGGAATATCGTAGTTAGCTCTATTTTTACAAGCCCAGTTATTATTATCGACCGTTTTTGGGTACTGTTTCTACCCTTTACCACCTGTTGCCACCTTTGACCACCCGTTACCAAATGTTTCTACCAATTTCCACCTGCTTCTACCATTTACCCTTTGTTACCACCCTACCACATGTTACCACCCGTTACCACCTGTTACCACCCGCTACCACCTGTTCAATGTTACCACATGTTACCACCCGTCACCACCTGTTACCACCCCTTACCATACGCTACCACCCGTTACCACCTGTTACCACTCGTTACCATGTGTTACCACCTGTTACCACCTGTGCTCCTCTGTGTGTCGTCAGACCGTCGGGCTGTCTCGTCTCTGACGTGGCTGCCGAGTCAGTGATGTGGCTGGCCCACCGGCTCGGTCCCGTCCTGACGTCACGACATCTGGCCAGGAACCTGCTCCGCATGCTGGCCGTCTGCTACTCTGACTCGGAGGCGCTCAAGGTAGGCTGCTCGGACTCAAGGTAGGCTACTCTGACTCAAGGTAGGCTACTCTGACTCGGATGCGCTCAAGGTAGGCTGCTCGGACTCCGAGGCGCTCAAGGTAGGCTATTCAGACTCAGTGTAGGCTACTGTGACCCAGAGGCGCTCAAGGTAGGCTATTCAGACTCAAGGTAGGCTACTCTGACCCAGAGGCGCTCAAGGTAGGCTATTCAGACTCAAGGTAGGCTGCTGTGACCCAGAGGCGCTCAAGGTAGGCTATTCAGACTCCGACCTCAGAGCCGTAACGGCTAACTTGTGACTCCGAAGGACGCTCAACGGTACGCTGCTCCCGACATCATGGTAAGGCATACTCGGACTCAGGGAGGATCGTCTGTGACGCAGAGGCTGCTAAGGTAGCCCGGACTGCTCGGACTCAAGGTGGCTAGGCTCCGGAACTCAAGGTAAGAAGCTGCTGTGACCCAGAGCGCTCAAGGTAAGGCCTACTCCAGACCTCAGGGTAGGCTACTAGTGCACGCCGAGGCGCTCCTGCAGTGAGTGCTACGGACGTGCATAGCGTAGGCTGCTCGGACTTCCGAGGGACTCTCAGGGTAGGCGCTCGGAGTAACAGAGGCGCTCAGGGGTTCGTGAGCTGAGGTCCTGACTCTAACAGGTAGAAGGCTAACTCATGAGCTCTCTATAGGTATAGGTGCTAGCTGTGACTCCTGATGGCGCTCTAGGGTTATGGTACTCTGGACTCAGGAGCGTCTCAGGAGGCTATTCAACTCACGAAGGTATAGCGGCCGTGTCTCGGCACCTGCGTGAGCGCTACTATAGGCTTAGCTGCTCGGTGACTTTCAGGTTAAGGCTATTCGGTGCACCTCCGAGAGCTGGCCACAAGGTGTCCAGGCTGTCTGCAGGCGTCAGGTTAGGTGCTACTCTGATGGCACGCAGAGGAGTCTCAGGGTATGGCTACTGCCTGGACTCGAGGCGTGCATCAGGGTTGAGACACTATTCAGGGGACTCATAGTACTAGGCTACTGTTGAGCCCAGAGGCGGCTCAGGGTAGGTTATTCGGACTCACATAGTAGTGCTGACTGTGACTGGATGATCACGAGGTGCTGCAAGAGAGTAGGTGACTGATCACTCACTTATTTACAGAACTCAGACTCAGGGTAGGCTACTCGGACTCAGAGGCGCTCTGGGTAGGCTATTCAGACTCAAGGTAGGCTACTCGGACACTCCTCCCCCGGTCCCTCCCTCCGTCCCCCCCCTCGCCGCGCGCCCCGCACGCCCTCCCCCCGCCCACCCCCCCCCCCCCCCCTCAGAAGGCGCTCAAGTAGGCTGCCGGTTACTCAAGGTAAGGCTATTCACAGACCCAACAAGAGGTAGGGCGTACTTCTGACTTCGGGAATGATGGCGCGCAAGCGTTATGGCTGCTCGGACTCTAGGTAGGCTATTCAAGACCTCTAAGATACGCTCTATCTGACTCGGGAAGCGCGTCTGCAAGGATACGCGGTCTATGTTAGATCACCAAGGCTACCGGCCATTTACCTGCCCTGACCCCAGCCAGGCGAACTCAATAGGTAGAGACTGCGTCCTGGACTCGAGGGTAGGCTACTCCTGACTCCGAGGCGCTTCTACTATGTAGAGCTCTACGTGACACTCGGGACTCTGGTAAGGCTGCTGTGAACAGCGGAGACGCTCATCTGGAATAGGTTCTACTGTTGACTCGGAGGGCGCTCAAGGTAGGCTACCTCTTCAGACTCAGGGTAGGACTACTCTGATCTCCGAGGCGCCCAAGGTAGGCTGCTGGGACTTCAGGGTAGGCTTTACCTGTGACCAGAGGCGCTCATGGTAGGCTACTCGGACACTCAAGGTAGGCTGCTGTGACCCAGAGGCGCTCAAGGTAGGCTACTCCGACTCAAGGGTAGGCTACTGTGACCCAGAGGCGCTCAGTGTAGGCTACTCTGACTCCGTGACGCTCAAGGTAGGCTGCTCGGACTCATGGTAGGCTACTCGGACTCAGGTAGGCTGCTGTGACCCAGAGGCGCTCAGGGTAGGCTACTCCGACTCCGAGGCACTCAAGGTAGGCTACTCGGACTCAAGGTAGGCTACTGTGACCCAGAGGCGCTCAGGGTAGGCTTACTCTGACTCGGAGGCGCTCAAGGTAGGCTATTCAGACTCAAAGGTAGGGCTGTCTGTGGGCACCTCAGGAGGCAGTCAGGGTCAGGCTGCTCGGACTCACAGGTTAGGCCTACTTGTGACCAGAGCCCTCAGTGTAATGGCATACCTGATATCTTCCCGCTTACGCTCAGGTAGTGTGGTCTCAGACTCGCAAGGTCGAGGCTGTGCGTGGTGGGACCCAGGAAGGCGCTCTAGGGTACCGTGCTCACTTGCGACTCCAGAGGCAGCTCAAGTAGGCCTCCGCTCGGGGGACTCAAGGTAGGCTACCTGTGACGCCAGAGGTCGCTCCAGGATTAGGGTCTACTTCCGGACTGTGGTCGGAGGCGCTCAAGGTAGGCTATTCAGACTCAAGGTAGGCTGCTGTGACCCAGAGGCGCTCAGGGTAGGCTACTCTGACTCCGAGGCGCTCAAGGTAGGCTATTCAGACTCAAGTTAGGCTACTCTGACTCGGAGGCGCTCAAGGTAGGCTGCTCGGACTCGGAGGCACTCAATGTAGGCTGCTCGGACTCAAGATAGGCTACTGTGACTCGGAGGCGCTCATAGTAGGCTATTCGGACTCAAGATAGGCTGCTGTGACCCAGAGGCGCTCAGGGTAGGCTACTTGGACGGCTACTGTAACGGACTCTCAAGATAGGCTACTGTGACTCCGAGGGACTCGAGGTAGGCTACTCTTATGATCGGGGTAGGCCACTCTGACTCCAAGGAGTTCAGGGTAGGCTACTGTGACTCTGAAGCGTTCAGGGAAGGGTACTTTTCCGACTCGGAGGCGCTCTGTATAGGCTACTCTGACCCCCAGGATAGGCTGCTTTGACTACGAGACGCTCCTCGGTGTAGGCTGGGTGTGCGTGGCAAACGCCCGTTCTCGGATGCCAGAAGAGATCCCGTGGTCGGATGCGTAGGACTTGGATTCCAGATCAGCTGAGATCTTTGATCCGATTGGAAATTGGACGAGGGATTAATTGGGGCTGAGATCTTAAGTAATTCCTTGTTGAGGAATCCGCCAGGAAACTGAGTGTGCTTCGAAATAGCAGATATCGCTGGATCGAATGTGAAGTCAATGTTTGTGTGTCGTATGCCTGTGGAGGAAGCATTTTTTTCCCGTTCATTGTCGTCAGACTAGAACGTTTCTGATGTAGGTACATTGTACAAATGTGTCGGTATGTACTAGGCGCAGGCAGATAATTTACCTGACTTGTATTTATTTTGTTTTGAGTTACCTGTAAATGTAATTATAACCCTTCTAGTTTGTATCATCTGCTATCGGTAGTGTATGTAATGGAAGATCTGGCCGCGTTGGCGATGCTGGTTGTGACCGTGGTATCTGCAGTGTCTGTGCTAGTGAGTCCTCACTCTCTCAGTGAGTGAATCTGTCAACGAGTCTACATCTCCTCAGAAAACAGCATAATGTGTATGTAACTTATATAACTGCATGTCATTGTCCACTACATCCTCCTCGGAAAACAAGTGTCATGTGTATGTAACTTATATAACTGCATGCATGTCCACTATCTCCTGGTATCGCAGGTCACCCCTGTTGTGTATTGTGATAATGGCAGCCGCGATTGATTGATGTTGAAGACATGAGTATAACGGCTTTGTAATACGCAGTGCCCTAGTCTGGTACCGGGTGATGTTATCGACAATCGGCTTTGACTTTATATATACTTACATGTATAGTTTTGTATGTGAAGTATCAGACATGATAGTTTCATTCGGAATCAATGACAATCCAAATAGGTATATGTTTGGATTGTCATTGATTCCGAATAAAACTATAGTTTTGTATACCACATGAACTGTATGATTGTGTAGTTTGATCTGCTGTTCGTCTTGAAACTCGGCTTGAGCTCACGACGCTGGCTAGTCGCAGCCTGCCGGTTCGCAGGTGACTATGTAGCGGACCTCTGGCTGTCATAGCCTCGAGTCAACTCCAGTAGCAGTCGGCGTTTGTGAAGGGCTTGTATTAAAACTTGGCATAAAGATGGCATATCATCACATGTCCAGTGTTGTCCGGTGTTCCGCTGTCCACTGTCCCGGTGTTGTGAGCCGGCTAATTAACCCGCCATGGGCTGGAGCGAATAAATAAAATACACCCCCAACCCCACCCCGACACCCAACCCCACCCTACCCCCACCCCACCAGAGGGATAGGTGCAATAGCTAAAAACGGACAGCGCTTAGGACGCGGAAACTTCATGACTTATTCTACTCATTTGACGTCTTCTGTGCCAAAAAATAAATATAAAAACGTCCAAAAACAATTTGAGTTATAACAAATTTAGTGACGTCTTTACACACCAGTTTGACGAAAAATCAGCTAAACTTGAACCGGCCGTACAAAGACCATTGGTGAAGCAGCATTCAATCAGAAAACGTCAAAAGGTAGCAAATGCTAAGGGACAAAATAGGCATATCTTGGATTTTTAAGAAAATACATGTTTTTACTCCATTTTTAAACGATTTTGGTGGGAAAATGCCCTCAAAATCAGAATTTTTTATGATTAAAAACGGAATATATGTATGAGAACCACACATGGAGAGTATTCGATGATGAATGGGGTTTTAGGGTGGACCGACAACGAGGGTCACATGCCGGCTGGACGGTATTCAAACCAAATTGCAAAGCAATATCTTAATTTTCGACTCACTGATGGCTCCTATAAGTATAAGTAGCTCATGACGTCTTTTTTAGGTTTTGTCTTGCTTTTTTGACCAGATACAGATAATGAATGCCACCAGTCACCACTGTATCTCTGAGATAAAACTGGTAATGAAACCTGCCTTTTTTTCGTGTCATACATGTCAAATTTTGGCCTTATATGACTTGGCCTTGACCTTATATGGGGTCAGGCGTGAAAACGGTTGGTGATATCCGGTATCATGCGTGTAAAATAAACCATAAAACGTGTCGCATGACCTCTTGCCAATATTGACCTTATTTGACTGAATCTGATCATCATGTCCTTTGTTTATACATGAGATGCATTATACCTTGTAAGAGTGCTCTGTGCGATAATAGGCTCAATCTAAGGCTTGGAATGGAAAGAATGGGCCTCAAACTCAATTATCTCAATTTTGACCTTTGACCTGACTGTAACCTGGCGTGTGGCCTTATTTTGACAATGTCGCGTGTTCTTTAGATGCGTCTCATTGAGAGCTTTCGATTGCCGCCTTGTGCGCCTCGCTGCGGTTATTGGTTCAGAAGGTAACGAGGGGCGAAAAACGCCCCCCTCTCCCAGCCAATGGTGTCCGGGTCAAGGCCTTATAACCGTCCGGCTGAGACGGGCTCAGGCCGGCTGTCACCGGTACCAACCAGCCGTTGCCGGTTAAGGCCGGTTCACATCATGACAAGCGGTTTCTGTGGTGTCCCCCAGCCCGCTCCGGACCGGCCTCAAGGGGTGTATTGTCGCAACATAGCGGGAGACGCCAGCTCGGACAAGGTGCTACTCTGTCTCTGTAGCATCGCAGGTATGTAGTCAACTGACACAAGGTGCTACTCTGTCTTGTAGCATACGCACCGGTATGTAGTCAACTGACACAATAGTGCTACTCATAGTCTCTGTCAGATCCGCAGATGTAGCCAACTTGACACAGGTGCTACTCTTGTCTCTGTGCAATTCGCAGGTATTGTCAGTCAACTGACACAAGGGGTGGGTGCCTGTTCTGTAGGCACGCAGGTTTGGGGAGTCACGACACAAGTCCTTTCTTTTAGCATCGCAGGTATAGTAGTCAACTGACATCAAGGTGCTACTCTGTCTCTGTAGCATCGCAGGTATGTAGTCAACTGACACAAGGTGCTGCCCTGTCTCTCTAGCATCGCAGGTATGTAGTCAACTGACACAAGGTGCTACTCTGTCTCTGTAGCATCGCAGGTATGGAGTCAACTGGAACAAGGTGCTACTCTGCTCTCTAGCATAGGTATGTGTAACTGACACAAGTGCACCGGTCTCATGTGGCACATCGCATTCAACTGACACAAGGTGCTCACTCGTCTTGTAGCATCGCACGTTGTAGTCAACTGACACAAGGTTGCTACTCTGTTCATCTAGCATCGCAGATTAGTCTCAACTGCTCAAGTGCTGCCCTGTCTCGCTCTAGATCGCAGGTATGTAGTCAAACTGACAAAGGTGCTACTCTGTCTCCTGTTAGCAATTCGCAGGTATGTACGTCAACTACCAATGCTACTCCTGTCTCTGTTAAGCAATGTCGGCAGGTAACTGTTAGTCAACTGACACTAAGTCGCTACTCTGTCTCTCTGCATCGCAGGTATGTAGTCAATGACACACGGTGCATTACTCTGTCTCTGTAGTATCGCAGGATGTAGGCAACTGACACAAAAAAAAAAAAAACTGGTGATACTCTGTTCTCTCTAGCATCGCAGGTATGTAGTCAACTGACACAAGGTGCTACTCTGTCTCTGTAGCATCGCAGGTATGTAGCCAACTGACACAAGGTGCTACTCTGCCTATGTAGCATCGCAGGTATGTAGTCAACTGACAAAAGGTGCTACTCTGTCTCTGTGGCATCGCAGGTATGTAGTCAACTGACACAAGGTGCTACTCTGTCTCTGTAGCATCGCAGGCTAGGAAGCAATGACACAAGGGTTCTACTCTGTCCTCTGTAGCACATCGCAGGATATGTAGCCAATCACAGGTGCTACTCTGATCTCTGTAGCATCGCCAGGTATGTATCAACTACACAAGGTAGCTACTTTGCTCTCCTAGCATCGCATGTTATGTTAGTCAACTACACAAGTGCTACTCTGTCTTCTGTAGCATCGCAGGTATGTAGAATCAACTAGACACAAGGTGCTACTACTGCCTCTGTAGCATCGCAGGTTTGATTAGTCAACTGCACAAGGTGCTACTCATTCTCTGGCATCGCATATGTACTCAACTGACACAAGGTCTGCCCGTCTCTCTAGAATGCAGGTATGTACTAACTGACACAGTTGATCTCGTCTCTTTAGCTCGCAGGTATGAGCCAAACATGACACAAGGGCTACTCCTTGTCTCTCTGGCATCGCCAGGTATGTTAGATAACGACACCAGAGTGCTATACTCTGTCTCTGGTAGCATCGCGGTATGTAAGCTCAACTGACACAGATGTTACTCATGTCTCTGTAGCATCGCAGGTATGTAGCATGACACAAGGTGCTACTCTGTCTCTGTAGCATCGCAGGTATTGTAGCCAACTGACACAATAGTGCTACATTGTCTCTCTAGCATCGCAAGGTATGTAGTCACAACAAAAAAAAAAAAAAAAAACTGGGACACAAGTGCTACTTGTCTCTGTAAGCTATCGCAGGGTAGGTATGTAGTCAACTGACACCCAGTGCTACTCTGTCTCTCTAGCATGGCAGGTATGTAGTCAATGACACAAGGGTGCTACTCTGTCTCTAGTAGCATCCGAGTATGTAGCAACTCCACAAGGATTCTACTCTCCTATGTAGCATTCGCAGGTTATGTAGTCAACTGAACAAGTGCTACTCTGTTCTCTGTAGCACATCGCAGGATGTAGTCAATGAACAAGTGCTACCTGCCTATGTAGCATCCGCAGGTAGTATTTTTTGTCTCATTAGCATCGCAGGTTATGTAGTCAACTGAAGCAAGGTGCTCTCTGTCTCTCTAGCATCGCAGGTATTGTAGTCAACTGACACAATCTACTCTAGTCTCGGTAGCATCGCAGGCATGTAGTGAGGGGGAGGCGGAGCAGGGGGGTGCTACTCTGTCTCATGTAGCATCGATGGTATTGTAGTCAACTTACAACATAGTGCTATCTGTTCGGTGTAGCATCGCAGGTATTGTAGCTTCAACGACACAAGGTGCTACTCTGTCTCTCTAAGCATCGCAGGTAGTAGTCAACTACAGCAAGGTGCTACTCTGTCTCTGGAGAATCCAGGTATGTAGTCACTTACAAAGGTGGCTACTCGTCTCAGTGTCGGCATCGCAAAGTGTAGTAGTCACTGACAACCAAGTGCTACTCTGTCGCTCTAGGCTCGGCTGGTAGTACGCATTGTTCCAAATGGCAGCGTCCCACTGGCGGTTGGCACCGTGCAAAGCAGTGTAAAGGGAATATATCGCATTTGGGAAAGAATAGTGACTGGGAATGATAGTGGAATGAGGCCGCAGGCTATAGCTGGGGACTCATCTCCATCAGTTACCACGGTACTTTTTCCCAGCGGGTATATTCCCTTTTTAAACCGACGTGCCGGGCGACCCAGCGGGACGCTTATTTTGGAACCATAGTACTTATATCAGTGTAGACTGCCACTATGTGTTGTCAAACTGTAGTAGTTGTGTGTGTAGAGTATACAAGTGTCAGTGTAGTCTACTGAAGGAAAGTGTTTCCCTGTCCCTGTAGAATCGCATGTTGTCTGCTGGTGAACTTCTGTAGATTCGTGTATTGTCGTACGTACGTGTATTGGGTAGCGTGAGGCTGCATGGATCAATATCCCACAGTATCAGGCACGTAGCCATGATTTTTATCAGGGGGGGGGGCACGTCGGTTAAGAAATCACAATTGTATCCTCAGCCATATGCTGTTGGCCGCGCGGGTAGGGTCGGGTCGTCAGAGAATCTCATTCTATCTAGTGTCAATTTATTTTGCTCAGTGGATGGCAAAATCCCCCCAACCCCCAACCCTTGTCTACGCTCATGCGCACTGCACAGTATACGCCTGTGACTCTCTTCTCAGCGTCTTCAGCTTTATAGCTTATGCAATGCTCCATGAGTATGACCTTTCAACTTGTCTGCTCATTGTCATGTTAAATGTAAATATACACAAGCATTGCATTGACCCCTGTTGCTGAATAAGAATGATGACAACATCGAACGGATTGAGCTGAACGGAGCAGAATAAACCGTTTGCTCCCACATGTATGTATGTAGAGTGAAGCGCCATCGTTGTTTTATTTATTTTGGCATTCTACTCGTGTAGCCACTTGTGAACAACGTGACGTCTTGATCTTGATGCTAGAACTGTGCTGTATTTTTCTAGCTGACCGTACCTTTGTCTGTGTCTGCATCTTAATGTTACCTATCGCGTATCTGCGGCTGTAGGGGAGAGTGCCCATATTGCGCCCCCTTAAAGGGAATGTTTCACATTAACATTAGATTTGAGTTGAGATGGCCAAGTTGTTGGAATTCCATTGAATTAAGTATTGTAGAAGTTAAAACACCCCCAGAGGTCTAATGAAAAGTAAAATTGAGTTTGGTTTTGACATCTGCAAAAATAAGGCCCTAGTGTATAAGGGTAGCCGCTTAAAGCAGCCGATGTCGTCATCCTTTTAATTTTATCAAATGTTGATGAAGAGTAACTTGTTTTACATTGCTATACATATAGCCAATTACTAGTCAATACATATTGCAGCGGTGAAGGTTTTTTCCTATTTCCGAAAATTCCTTCATACTACGTCATCAGCCCAAATACTAAAACTTAGTTTTTCATGAAATTGAGCACTGTTGTGAGAAACAAATGTCAGAATCCGTGTTCGGCAGCCAATTACTTCATATTTTGCACCACAAAGCGGCGTTACATTGGATCCAACTTTCAGAGAAGGTGAAACATTCCTTAGCAAAAACCACGTCCTGTGCTTTGCATATACGTCGGTATGAAAAAATGCAGCTTCAGTAGCGATCCGGACATTTTTCTCAAAATAAACCTTATCATTTAACGATCGGATCACTTTTATGGTAGCTGTAAGGATTTTTCGCAGACCCTTACAAAAGGCGCATATAGGCACAGGTGCCCTAATTGCACATGACCGGGCGCATTTAGGTGACCTACTTTTCCAATGTTATTTTAACATTGTTGTTCGACTTTGCAAATAACCAATGACAACCAGTTTCACATTGTGTATGTAGTTATGTTTTTGAACGAAGTTTCCCCGTACTTAATGTGCGAAAAGTTTCGTTTAAGTTTCACAGGTCGAATACCATGAAGGTTATTACCACCGGGTCAAATACCACGGGTGCCCTTAAATGCGCCATGGACGCAAAGTGTTATGTGCCCTGGGCGCAATATGTATGGGCGCGATTCGGAATTCACTGCTAGTTGGAAAAACAGCAAATATGGCGGACATGTTTAGTTTTGAATCTGGCCTTTTGCTTAAAAGGATTACAATGCATTGCTAATCCTAATTCAAACCATTTCAGCTTCTCCTACTTACAATAAAAACATAACAGTGCAGTAAACATGCAGTTCCAAATTAAGAAACACGACATTTCGAAAAAGGCTTTCTGACAGCGACAACTGACCTTTTGTTGGCGAAAGCAGACGGAAATACTATAATATGCCTAAAAAATAATATAGGGCTGATATTTTTCGAGATATTGACATGGGCGGATTTAGGAAACCTGGCGCAGTTTGGGCACTCTCCCCTATTTGGCAATGTCTGTATCTGCGGCTGTGTCTGATAACACTGGCCTGCGTGATTTATAAGGTCAAGAGTTTCTCCGCCGTTTCTTGGTCAGTTTTGCGCGCTGACTCCGAAAATGACACTCGTTTTGCCTGATCGGCTCCAGTTTCTTCTCTATTCCAAAAACAAAATTTTCCGTTTTGTAATATCTTTTCCTATTTTATATGAATAGTTTTGTAGGGATTAGAAGCACAAAAATTGCAAGACAGGTGGCAGATATAATCTTCTCTGTCGTTGCAAAGTTTCGTGACCCTAGATCAATATCTTCATGGTCAAGTGCCCTGAGGGGACATCGGGCGGCGCCCGCGGGAGCCTGTTTTCGGGGCGCCGATTTAAGTTTCAATGCCCGCATCTTTAAAAGCTAAGACCGGATTGTCGATTTCTTAATGTGACAGGATTGAGGAGAAAATCCTGTCGCTGTAGAACCCACAAAATATTATCCTATCCCGCAATGACACAGATAATTTAATTTGGAAATATTTGCATCCGCCAGGGACGGGAGACAAGGCGCGTTACGCCGCCTCGTCGGCGGGCGGACACAGCTCGTACTTGGCCGGGCTTTACCTTAGCGATTTTGGCGCGTTTTCTATTCTTGCTTCTGCTCTTGTTGCCATGGTGACAGCAATGGATAAAGTGATGAAGTGTCTGTGTGTGTGTATGTGTGTGTGTGTGTGTGTGTGTGTGTGTGTGTGTGTGTGTGTGTGTGTGTGTGTGTGTGTGCGTGCAGGGCCTTGTGCGTATCAGTCCATCTGTGAGTGTGTTGTCAGTGAGCGTGAGCGATCCGTCAGCCGACGAGGCGACGTAGCGCGCCCGGTCACTCGCCCCTGGCGGGTGAAAATCTGTCAAAATTATATTATCAGTGTCATTGTGGACATGAACATATTTTTGGAGTTCTCCAGCAGCATAATTTTCTCACCAATCTTGTCACACTAAGATATCGACAATCGGGGCTCAACTTTTGAAGATACGAGCATTGAAACTAAAATCGGCGCCCCGAAAACAGGCCGCCGCGGCCACCGTCCGACGCCCCCTTGGGGCTATTTAAGTTGCCTTGCCTTGGGGCGTTTGACCATAAAGATATTGATCTAGGGTCACGAAACTTTGCCATGATAGAGATGATCATACTCTCCACCCGTCCTGCAAATTGTGTGATTGTTACCCCTTTAGAACTACTCATAAAATAGGACAAAATAGTACAATACGGAAAATTGTGTTTTGGGAATAGCGCAAAAACTGGAGCTAATCTGGAAAATCGGATAGCATTTCCAAAATCAGCGCCCCGAATTTAGCCAAGATCAGTTCAGAAATATCTGACCTTATGAAAAAGTATTATTAGACTACGCAGGCCAGTGTAATGTATCTGCGGCTGTATCTGACAATATATCTGCTGCTGTACCTGACAATGTCTGTACCTACCGTCAGAGTTGTACGGCGAGCAGCTGATCCTCCACCAGTACCTGACCCACGTCACCGAGGTGTGTGGCTCCGCCCACCGGCGTCTGACGTCATCGGTCGAGTCGGCGCTGATTGGCGGGCTGACGCTGCTGCTGCACGTGCTGCCCTACCTCAGCGATACGATGCTGATGGATCTGCTGCAGGTGAGAGCCTTGTGGCGGGGCAGCGGCGGAGCTACGGCTGGGAAATATAGGCAGTTCCCCCCACACACAGACACAGTCAAAACCGGACTGAAATGGGCGCAAAATGTACGCATTTCCTGATATTAAATTAAATCTAAGCAACTTTTACCAAGAAATATTGCTTTAAATCATCTATCAATGCTATCAAACAAAACAAGCGAATTCTGATGAGTTTTCCGAATTGTGTGAGACTTTTAATGAAATTTGGCCCCAAACCCCTGTTCTGGATCCGCCTTTTTGAGGGGGGACTGTAGGTGGGCAGGTGACAGGGGACACTGCCGGTCTCCAGATCAGCGGGATGAGGGTGGGGGCTGCATGGGGGGGGGGTAAGAATGAGGCAGTGCTGACGTGAGTATCCTGTGCTTGAGTTGCTTGGGTGTGTGTCATAACAGTTATGTCAGTAGTCATGTGTTTTGTCGGCATACCTCCAAAGTGGGTTAATTTATGTTATATTCATTGACCTCAAACAATGTGTGTTTAGGGCCGGTTATTGCCGAAGTAGGCTACTTGCTGGTCTTAGTAAAGTGCGCGAGGCAAACTGGCACGCCTGCTACTTTGCTACGTCAGAATACCGCGCCATTTAGTTATGTATGCATACCATGAGGGTGGTATTTAGTGAGTTCAATGAGGCAGACTGTTTGTGTGGCGCTCTGCAGCGTGATCAGACTGTGGTGCGGATATTGATGGCAATTGATCGGTCACCGACACCATCGTCCGCCATGAACGTGTAACCTGCCTGTGCACACTACATTGTCTTGATTGTACTGGTTTGTGTATATTACATTACGTTAGTGTTATTAAATAAAGATATATTATGACTGCTTCCTCACGCCCTCGCTGGCTCTCATTGGTGAATTCATGTGATCATCTGGGCTGAGCAACTCCCCAAAATCGACTAAATTTGACAAGCATTGAATGTTGCATGATGTTATGAAAATATATGTTTCTTATTTTGCCCTGAGACTTCTTTTTAAACAACTTTATACGCATATTTAGTGGAATGCGATTAGTTTTGGAGGTTTAGTCAATGCGATTAGTTTTGGAGGTTTAGTCAGGTTTAGATTCGGCCCGCAAACCCGACTGGTTTTTGAAGGCTATGCTTCCGCCTTTGCTTGCTCTGCTCTCATCTGTTTCTGCATCAGCTATGTATCTGTAGCTGGTGATGTTTCTCTGTGTGTCCACCAGGAGGTCTCTACTGTCGGGGGTGTTTCAGCTGGTGATGTTTCTCTGTGTGTCCACCAGGAGTCTCTGCTGTCGGGTCGGGGGTGTTTCAGCTGATGATGTTTCTCTGTGTGTCCACCAGGAATCTCTACTGTCGGGGGTGTTTCAACCTGTGCTTCGTACTACCATTGACATGGACCTCACGTTCCCATCAGGTGAGCAATGGTCACTCACATTGTAACGATGGACTTTGCAAGTTTTGTCTTCTTATTTTCCGCAGTGGGACATAACTGTGTACCTGGTTCAAAATACTGGGTGGCTTTATATGACAATCTTTTTACCACTATTATCTGGTCACCATGCAATGATTGTTTACCAAGCATGTATGCATGTATTTGCTTTCAGTTGTTTAGCATCACATAGCGAAAACATTACTGCGTGTCGGATTCACAAGATTGCCACTGTTATTTATTTGTTTCATGTTTTATATCAAGGCTGTATTCTTCTCAGTGTGGCACCATCAATTACAATTACAACCTGCCCATGCGTTTATTGTCGTTAAAATACATGTACATATTTGGTCCTTCTAGCTAGGTAAAGTTACTGTGAACCTTATCAGACATCTGTCTTGGACCTTGTCCGCAGCTGACTAGGGATATCTTCCCACAAGTTATATTGGCATCAAATCTGACACTTTGTTGGATGTATTTCGACATCACTTGATCGTATTGTTGGCTGTTTAGTGTCCGCGTTAGCCTATGAGCAATTCCAGGACAGATCACCAAGGCATGGTAACCACACCCCCTCCGATTTCGCTTTAAAGTGGTGTAAGGGATTATCTTGGCGCTGTTTCGTTTTCAAATTTATATGGTGGTCAGGTTACAGGGTACAAGATACAGGTAACGAAATCGGTCAAAGGTCAAACATCCCACTACGTTTGTCATTATATCTCCAAGATGAAATTGCATATCAGGAAAAAACTATATATCAATAGAGGAGGAAGAAACAACATACATGATGACATAAGATTTACCCCCTAAAGTCAAAATTTGACAATTTGATCTGATGACCTTGAAGTGATGTCAAGATCAAAACTATGTTTGCCCGTTTCAATTTTGTTTAAAATTTGCACATAAGTTGGCTTATTAAAATAGTAACTTGCAGCAAAATTTAACGTGGTAAGTGCAACTCCTTAGGGTTCAACAGGGGGATAAATGGTAATTGACGTCATTTCCCAGCAAGTTTAGCGAATTACGCATTTTCTCCAAAATGTATGCAAATATGGGCGTCATTTAAAAGCATCTGCCCTATAGAATACACTTATGACTCATTTTTTAAAATAAAAATAAGTAAAACAATATATATGATAAACAATATAGATAATTCGTATCGTCCTCTAATGGACTTTCGATGAGAAAATATGTCGCATCACTTATCACACGGGTGTGCATCTACCGTTTGATTCTAATTCTGATCAGTAGTAAGATGTTAATTGTGTTGGCCTGAGTTACTCATTTTGTCACGCTTTCTGGGTCATGGTCATATTATCGTGTCTCTGATTGGTCGGTCCGGATTCGTGTCACGTGATGTGCCCGTCCCGGGCGCAGCGAACTGTTGTCGGATCGGCTCGGCTTTTTGTGTCGGCTTAAAGGGAAGCAGTGGACATTTTGATTTGTTAGCATCATTTTATGAGGCTACCGTCATGGCATAACAATGATGTAGTCTAAATTTAGGATAAACGACATTATTCCCTTCTTCAAAGTTAGAAGTTTGTGACAATTAAAAAGCCGTTACATGTACTTCTTTTGCAGTTCATGTTCGGCGTTTTCTCTCCGGTAATGACAACACGTCATATCTGGCGCATCTGTTTCAATTTGTTACCAACTGTTTGACATTGGTCCATGTCCCTGAAACAAATCGCGTGCACTAAATAATTCGCCGTTAGGTGCATAAATNTATCTGGCGCATCTGTTTCAATGTGTTACCAACTGTTTGACATTGGTCCATGTCCCTGAAACAAATCGCGGGCACTAAATGAGTCGCCGTTAGGTGCATAAATTAATCATAGATTTCATTGCCACTTCTTCTATTGTTTAATTAGTGTTTTAAGAAAAATGTTTCTTTGTATTGAGAAGTCAAACCGTTATATTATATACAGCCATATAAATAATATGCAAAACTCCGAATGTTACAAATAAATTAGCCATAATGATTGTGTTAAAGATTGGAGGTCGCGACCACTACGTATCGTATCGTATCGTATCTAAGCAGTCTTTGGGTGCATAAGGCTACTGCTAATTTGGACACTTTTTATTCAATGTTTGTTGATTGCCAAGGATAGGAGGGAACATAATCATGATAAACAGAGTACAATATACAATTTATGTTTACTGTTTCTTTAAAAAATCGTACATTCGTGGGAACTGAAATTAATTACCATGTATCTACATAGTACCGGTCGTTAAAAGTGTGGAACGTTATATAACAACATGACCTTCACATATATTTCGTAAAGGAAATGTTTTATCAAATGTTAATGAGTTTGAAAATATATTGGTCTTGTTGTCGATTATCAAATGTAACTACTTTTTGTGGAAAGAAGGTCAATATTTACCTGTAGCACCATCACGTTTGCGTGTAAAAGCAGTGGAGATTTTTGTTTGACTACCAATTCCATGCCCGTCTTAGCGCTCGCCACATTTAATTTAGGTGATGGCGTGTTGAGACGCGGTATAACGCCACAAACTTCGTGTAACTTGATCGAAAGGCAATGGCAACCACATTAGGAACTAAATAAAATATCCCAAAGAAAATGGCAAATATATATACAGGCACATTGTATGTAATTCGGCTTGGCTCTTTTGATCAGCAAAAATTAACAAAATGCTCTTCATGACGAATACAATCGGTGATTGGGCACAGAGACGCAGGTACAAGTTTTCCTTCCGTTGTAATTGGCTATTGAGTCTCTAATGCGGATTGTATGCTTGAACAACTGCCGTTGTACCTACTTAGACCGAGCAATACACAAATTGCTACTGATCATGAGTATAAATCAAACAGTAGATGCAAATAGTTGCTGCGAAATTGCCGTTGCATGGGATGTCCATCAAAGGACGATATTCATTATGTATATTATTTATTATTTGTATTGTTTTTACTTATTGTTATTTATTTGTGCTGTTTTTATTCATGCAAAACTAATGTCATAATTGTATTCTATAGGTCAGGTGCTTTCAAATGACGCTCATAATGCTTAAATTTGGAGAAAACCGTAAATTGTAAAATTGCTTGGCAAATGACGTCATTACATATTCCAACTGTTGACCCCTAAGGAGTTGCGCTTACCACGTGAAATTGTGTAAGCATGCTACCAATTAAATGAACTCACTTTTGTGTCAATTTAAACAAAATCGAAACAGGCAAACATAGTTCGACCTTGACCGCACTTCAAGGTCATCAGATCAAATTGTAAAATTTTGGCTTAAGGAGGTAAATCATTTTGTCATCATTTTCGTTGTTTCTTCCTCTCTCTAATAATATATTGTTGTTCTCTTATATGTCTTTTCATCTGGGAGATATAATAACAAATGTGGTTGCATGTTTGACCTTGACCTGGATTTTCGCTGCCCTGTATCTTGTGACCCCGTAGCCTGACGACCATACAAATTCAAAAAAACGAAATCAGCACCCAAAATAACCCCATACACCACTTAAGAGCGAAATCGGAGGGGGTGTGGAATACATTTTCACTCTTACCTTGGTGATTTGTCCTGGAATTGCCCATATGTGCCTACTACAAACCTACAAACTACACATACAACCGGTGTGTATAATGTATATCTTTCAGAAATAAAAATAACTGGGAGCCACATACATAAAAGGTGCTGGTAAGTAATTCTTTACTATTGCAGTGAATATAATGTATATCTTTCAGAAATAAAAATAACTGGGAGCCACATAAAAGGTGCTGGTAAGTAATTCTTTACTATTGCAGTGAAACAACAATCCTTATCCTTGCCGGACACTAATGCAATAACTCGCTCCGTCTGCTTCATGCCATGCATGCTAGGCTGTGTCGTCAGATACCGATCACATTCTTCACCCAAAATTATCGTGCCTTGAGACAACAGAAGACATGCCATATAGCAATCAGAAGGCATCAGTAGCGCACGCAGGATTCCATTTCGGGGGGGGGGGGGTCAGAGCACTAAGAGCGGGCCCCTTGTGTTGCGGGGCCCCCCCGTTTTTGAAAACTTTGCAGATTTCGGTCACGTGCTTTTTAGCGGCCCCTAAAAACATGGGAATCTGAGACATTGATAAACTGTCTTGTTCAACTAGAGCTCCGCGACGTTTCCAAAATGGGGTCCGTGGGGTTGGGGAGGGGGCGTAGATTATGGTTAAAAGGTCCAGTAAATCGGGGGAACACGATTCCCCCGTCCCCCATTGTGGTGGAGCCCTGTGTCAATGTCGTGCCGTGCGTATGCTACTGATGTGCAGTGCAACTGTCGAGAGTTGACAAAATGAGGTCAGTGACAAAAAAAAGTGGTGACTGGTGACCCAATGACGTATTTTGTAGCTGGTATTTGTGATCAGTTAGCACATTACATGGCTGATTTTTACAACATACAGCATCGCAACAAATGGGAGGTGTCTCGCGCATGACTTGGGAAGGCATAACCAGTGCGTATCCAAGGGGGATCCTAAGGATCCTAGGATCCCCCTGAGCACTCAAAAGGGCCCTTTTCGAGGCTCGGCGGGCACTTTTCGGCGTGCGCAGCTTACCGAGAAGGCCCGACGAGAACGCGTGAAGTGCGGTATTATGGGCTCTCTAAGAGTCGGAAGACCACGCGAAGCGTGATCTTGAGAGTTTAGAGCACTTCAGAGGGCCTTTAGCACCTCCAGGGCCCTCTCTGAATGACCAGAGGGCCCCTTAGGC
>VOPJ01000167.1:0-21178 GCA_014673585.1 Semibalanus balanoides
CAACGCTCGGGAAGGGCCCTTTTGAGGCGCCGCACCCCCCTGGACGAAATCCTGGCTACGTGCCTGCGCCCTGCCCTGTATTCATAATCCGTGTAGGTGGGCTCAACCGCTTGCAAATGCGAAAGGAATGCTAGAAACAGTAACGTACTTAGGTGTAGACTTGTGCAATGGGTTGTTGCCTTCTTTGGCCGCCAAAAGCACACTTTGGCGCCTAAGCGCCCCAGCGGACCCAAGACCAATCGGATGCTACAGTAGCCCGCACCCAGGCTAATTTTATTTCGCTACATTCATGGAACTAATGAGGTGGGTGCGTGCCTGTCAGTAGTCACGCAGGGGGGGGGGTCAATGGGTCAGCTGACATCCCCCGAAATTTCTGAGGGGCCCGCACAAAAACGACTCGCATTCTGGCTCATACCTGGCAGGGGCCCGGTCTTGGTAAGGCCTGATCGAGGCAGGCGCCTGGTATTAGCAAAGCGTGATATGGGGCCCGATCAGGACAAGGGTTCGGTCCTTGCATATTTTATGCGGGCTCATTGCTGGTAGGGGTCCGGTCTTGGTCAAGCCCGATCGAGACAGGGTCTCGGTGCTGGCAAAGGTGTGGTCATGCAGGGCCCGGTCAGGACGAGAGCCCTGTCACAACAGGGCCCGTTTCTTGCATATTCTTAAATTATTGATATGGGCCCTTTTCTGGTAGGGGCCCGGTCTTGGTCAGGCCCGATGGAGGCAGGGGCCCGGTGTGGGCAAAAGCGTGATATGCGGCCCGGTCATGACGAGGGCCCGGTCACAACAAGGCCCGCTCCTTGCAAATTATTCATACGGACCCGTTTCTGGTAGGAGTCCGTTCCCGATATGTGCCCGTTCCTGGTAATGGCCCGTTCTTGGTAGGGGCCCACCTGGTAGGGGCCTGATCAAGACAGGCCAGACAGACAGGCCTGAGCAAGACAACAAGGTGCTGGCAAAGGCATGATATGTTTTAGTCATAGTCTTTCATTGAGTTCTCCAGTGTTTTGCTTTTCAGCCCTGGCGTCAATGTCAATTCACTCAACCTACTCATATAAAATCGATTTAATTACAAAATCATATTAACACTTAACCCTCGCCCTGGTGAGGGTCATTTTGACCCCCTGAGGTTTTGCCGGAATAGCGAAAAACGGCGGCGCGCAGCGCAACCAAATTTTGTATAGCTGTTTGAACATCAAGTGCCCACATTTAAAAAAAAATCACTTCAGATCATCCCAGGTCAGGTCACCAGGTCACTTTAAGTGACCTTGTCTTCCAAAATGTTTGTGATCGTGCCAAAGCCACAGTTTTTGTCCGAAAGATTTGAAACTTGCAGGATTTTATAAGATCATAAGTACCAACAATTTTTGTATCTCTGATTTTTTGCATCGGTGACCTAAGGTCAGATCAATTTTCTGAACTCCTATTGTAAGAGAACGGGAAAATAAACAGATGCTTCCTATTCAGAAAATATCCATTGGATCAGACTATTTCTGTCAGAATCATGTTATTTTAGCTCCATCTGGATGATCAAGGAGCAATTGTTGCTCAGTGATCTCTACCAGGTCATCTGAGGTCATCTGAGGTCATCAGCAATTATTTGATAACTATTGGTTGAAAAGAGATAAAGACAAGCGGTTGACACCACTGTGTTCGTCTCGTCTGCCCGCATCGCCCCATATGCAACATGACCTACCCGGGTCACCAAATGACCTTGACCAGAGGTAAAACTTTGAAATTGATCTTACCAGGTCACCAAGTATATTTGTAAAGCGCCTCGACGATACAAACACTATGGTTGTAAAATCATTGCTCCATACTTTTTAGATAGAGAGTTATTCAGGAAAACACATACTACCAAAAACTGCATTTTTGACCTTAGATGACCTCTGGAGCCGAAAATATTGATCTGAACTTAATTTTAAGAACACCCAATACGATTGCATTTTGAATAAGCTTTCGAAATTATTTTTCCGATTGTTCCTAGCTATCATAGTTCATGAGATATTGTTCGAAGCGAAGTACGAAAACTGTGAAATTTGACCTTTGATGACCTCTGGTGACCTCAATATTGACCTTAGCTAAAAATGATCTTTGTAACTTCGAATGTATATGTTAAGAGATTTCGAACGTTTTTTCCCGCGTCTTTCTATCCCTTTTCGTTTTTGAGTGAGAGGGGGGGCATTTTGACCCCCACCATGGCGAAGTTGTCTCGGGCGCGGGTTAAAGAAAAACACTTCACGCAGATACTACTCGTAAAATCAACGCGCAAAATACAGTCGCTAAATAGCATTTAATCCGCACCCCGGTGGGCCTCTGAGACAACTTCGCCATCGTGTGGGGAGGGGTCAAAATGAACTCGAAAAACTAACTCGAAGTCTAACTCGAATTCTTAATCGGAAACTAAAGGGGCTGGAAAGACGCAGTAATAAACACTAAAAAAACATCGACATGGATATTCAAAATTACTTTATTTTAGCTCAAGTCAATATTGAGGTCACCAATGCACAGTGTGGCCAAACACCAGTTTAGCCTGAATTTATTCATAGTGCCTGTCGTTTTCGCTGACAATGATTACAGATGACTTTTTGCGATAAAATTACTACTAATTAAGCTGTATGCAACAATTTGCTCGATTCGTGCGCACTGGCGGATCCAGAACGTGGATTTGGGGGGCTAAATTTCAAACAGGTTCAACAAATTTGAAAAATTCATTGGATTTAGCTTCTGTGTACGTTATTGAATGGTTTTAAGCAGACATGCCTAATTCAAAGTTGATTAGATTTCCTTCTACAGTTGAATCTGCAAATGTCGCGATTCAGGCGATAATGTGGAAGGTGCTAAATGCCTCCTGCCATCAACCCATTGGATCCGCTAAGTGCTCGTGCAGGACTATTATGGTTCTTTTTTGCGATTAATATCAATGGTAATGAATGAGTAAATCATCTAATTGAAGCTGTGTTGACGACGCGTTATCAAATGGTATAAGTTTTTAACCTTTGTTTTTACAACCATAGTTTGGCAATTTTATTTGCCGTTCCTGATCCCTCAGTGGGCTGAAAAAGGAGAACATACATTTCCGGTGTCCCTTTATGTCACACTCATGACACAACATGACACAAATGACGAAAGATCCTATCATCGCTCCACACGACCTCACTACCTACTCGGCAACTACTGCTGCTGATACAATCCAGCTGCAGCTAGAAAGTGTCCAATTTGTGGTAGCAGCTGACGGCCTGCAAGATCGTGTTGATCTGGTGGATCAGCTGCTGGTTGACTCTGATTCAGGCTGCGAAGTCGGCTGCTAAGCGTAAGGCGCAGCGGGCGCCCGGCGCTGTTTCCGTCGTTGAGTTTCCACTGCCTTCTGCCGCGGCTTCGTCGACTCGCAACCCCTTTCGCGTTTGACGGCCTCTTTCAACCTCATTCTGCACTGTGGTGGTGGTTCCTTTGCTCTTGTTCCGCATGGAAGTCGGTAAGCTCAGTAGAGGAGGCAATCGAAGCACTAAATCCAGGCAGTTTTGCAGCGTGCTAGGCAATACTCCAGGACGCAGGGATTATGTGGTGACGGGCGTCCGGCGGCAGCTGCCAGGTCGTTGAAGTTCTTCAGCGTGGGACCAAACAAGCTACAAACCCCTCCAAAACTGCAACCCCAATGTCTTAACACACTAAGGGTGTGTTCATATTCACATGAATTTTTCCAAGAGCAAAACGGCCCTTATGATTTCTTTTGCCCTGAGGACCCAGAAGAACGATGCTGAAGTTCGTTTTTCCAAATCGCTAAAAGAGCGCTTCGGAGCACGCGAGAATTTTGCCCTATCTCAATACGTTAACGGCATCGCGCCGCCCTGGTGGTAGAGGTATGCATTAACGTACACGCACTCATTCTGAGGGTCACTGCGGCTCTCCAACTTGCAGTGAGGATCAAATTAACAAAGACTGATATAATCATAGCACTTTGTACACCATCTAAGAGCAAATAATATTGCATATTCATCAATTACATTCATCCTCATTCAGTGCTGAGAAATGTAAGAATAAACCTAAATCAGATTTATGTATGTTACGCTAAGTGTGAAAGTTGATCATTGGTCAACGCACCATGTTGTAACTATAATATGTAGAGAGGGATTGCTATGAACATTAGCATTATTAACACATACTTATTGTCATTTGAACATCTGGGACATATCAAATAGCTTGCATAACAATAAACATCCATTAACTTGCCGAGAAGGTTTCTTTATCTTCTCCGAATCTGATCACCAAAAACACCATTGAGGATCAAGCGTTTCCTAAAAAGCTAGCTGATGTGACGACTAAGTTGCAAAAACAAATAGCCAGATATGACTTTTAGCTGCCTCAACTTTCCAACTTAAACCAACGACAGAATAACAACAGTACTATTTGGCAGAAAAACATTGAAATGATACACATATACAACGGCGCGGGATGGGGCAGGTTACAAATGGTTTAACTGGTTTTTGCAATGCGTTTAATCATGGCTGTTGCTGGTCGGTGGTTCGCATATCACTCCTGACTGGCGGTGACAGCCAGCGGCAAATGAGCCCGTGAGTCGTGACGCTGCTCCCGCCAAACAACCGCACAGCAGCTTATGTCACCACTTTTATCGCGCACTCCGCAGCCACGCCTGCACCCGAGAAGGCCTGAGCCTGAAGCGGCGTGCTGGCTAGGTTTGTCGCAGCTTCTCGTTACGGAGCTGAGAACGTGAGCGGCTTGTTCACTCACCAGATCCGTCTCCCAGTTTGAACAGCTCAGCTGCTGGTCGCAGCAAAGTTTGTGACTGGAAGCGGATAACTAGGAAGTGTGGCGGACGGACTTCTGCTGGTTCTTTTTTCCAGCACTGACACATGACGTATACAACTGGAGCGTGACCTTTCCATCTGTACATCGCCAATGAAATGCCCACAGAGAGCATATTGCCAGATTCAGTGATCTCAGTAACTTAATAGGCTACTACATACTGGCGTGATTTTGCATCCGTAGGCACAGCGGCTGCGTGCAAAGTGCCCAGCAACTTCATGTACAACTTGCCAGCTGCTATGAGTCTCGCAATCCGTTTGCTGCTATTCAATCTCCGAATAACATGATCCGGCCTCTCTTGAGCGCAACGCTTACCTGGGGCGCAGCTGGAGGCGGTGCTGCTGGGCTATTGTGGCGTAGTAGGAATGGATATGAGCTTGCCCAGAAACTGAGTGAGTCATCTTTCCGTGCTGGAAGATGAACTAGTATCAATGGATAGGCTTTATGGCGCCCGTGTGTCGGAAGAGGAATTAGCTAGAAGTCCGCCCGTTTACGTTTTCAGTTAACTATGCTGCGACTGGCATCACCGAGCTGTCCAAGTGATCTGGTGACTGGTGGGTGAATAACCGCAACAAATAGTGCTCCGTGCTCCTGCAGGGAAACTGATGAACCTCGTCCAAGCGCACCGCTTTCAAGTCGAAGGGCTATACGGTGCGTGCGGTGGGCGGTGAAATTGTGCCTGTGAAGGTTGGTGAACAGAGGCTGCTGTTGCGCTGGGGGGGGGCGGGGAAAACCTAGTCACGGGCATCATCTGCCGGCTGGTTCTCTCACCGGCCAGAAGGGGCAAAGACGAGACCGCCAACCAGCAAACAGTCCATGATAAAAGACATGCAAAACCAAGTGACATTCTTCACCGTGCCTCCGTCTCGCGCGCAAGTCGTATATGTGTATTATGTATCATTCCAATGTTTTCCTGCATAACAGTTAATCTACTGTCTTGGTTTGTCGTTAGTTTGGTTGGTGGGTGAAGCAGCCTTATGCTAAATGTCTAATTTGTTTCTGCAATTGTTAGTCGTACAATCAGGTTAGGAACGAGTTGTTTCGCTTAATAGTGTTGGTGATCAAATTCGGAGACTTTAAAGACATTCTCGGCAAGTAATTGGATGTTTGACATGTCATACAAGCCTAATGTTACAGTCCCAGATGTTCAAAATGACAATAAGTATGTTTATTAATGTTCATAATGTTCATAACAATCCGCGCTCTCTATTATAGTTGAGCTACAATGGTGGCGTTGACCAATGATCAAATTTCACACTTCGCGGTACATACATAAATCTGAAGGTAATTCCTTACATTCTAATTAAATGTGACCGTGCTTAATATGCACCGAGTGTGGGGGGCGCCTGCGAGTCGCTGTGGGCTTCTGTCGGCCGGAAAAGGGCACCGTTCACCAACCGTGGGCGTGGTATACGACCGCCGTCCCAAAAGCATGTCAACTGGAGGGGGGTTCTTAGCGACCTGTACAGACCAATTTTGCTAACGCATCTTTAAGTCATCGGAAAGCCAACCTTCTTGCTTGGGCGATTATTAATATTGAACTCGCCCTACGCCAAGACGGTCGCCGTGTGCGTCCGTTACTTGTTCCAATATTGAAATGACCTCAGCCTCTATCACTCATCAAAACACCAACGCACCTGTCCTCACGTCGGAAACCCTCTAGACCACATCATTCACTAATGTCCTGACCTAGAAACTTCTATTCAAGTGCCTTCTGAACCGATCGCTGACCACTGACATCATCGTACGTGCACCTTTCCGACGCCTGCGCCACCGTCCATCGCCCTTCTCCCATGCGTCCAATGGCGGCAAAACAAAACTGGGACGCACTCTGCTTGCAACTCCTGCTGCGGACTGGACGCCAGTTTAACAGGGAAGTGGGAATAGACCGAAAGGTTGGCAAGAGTTTTTGCGCTTTGTGGTGGGAGGAAGTGGATATACACTGTCCTCTAAAAACTGTTGTCGCCTCGCCCCGTATTGTCCGTGGCTGGAGGACAACCACGAAACTGCGTCAGTTGATGAATGCGCAGCGAGACGAGGCGCATCGCGTGTGGGGAGAAAATCGTACTCAGCAGAATCTTAGAAATTACCGCACCCTTCGAAAATCGCTCAAGGCACTTTGCAAAGTCAAAACGTGAGTTTTTATGCTCATATATGCTGACAGATCGCACGCAGCTTCCTGGCGGGGCATCAAACGTTTCAGCCTCCGCGCGCAAAGAGCGGTGGAGATACACCTGAGCAATTAAACTCCTGAAACAGGCTGATAAGTTTAATCGTCATTTTCTCTCAGTCGGCCCTCGCATCGCCGCCGATTTGAAATTAATCCCATCACTGCCTCCCCTCCGCCCGCCCCGCCGCGTGTTGGACTACTGCGCGCTTAATTCTTCGCCCTGCGACGCTACCCGAGCTGTCGAAAGGCTCTGCACGACCTTTTCGTCCATCTAAATCAAGTAAGGTAACGATGGCGTACCTGTAAAGACGAGATTCGAAAAATGCTTTTGCAGTAATTGGACCTCACTTACTTACATATAATTAACTACTCATTAGTACATGTATTTTCCTCCAGCATGGAAGGTTTGCTTCTGTCGTTCCTCTTCACAAAAGCCGCCCAAAATACTGCAAGCAATTTTAGACCCATATCTAATTCTATCTGTGTTATCTAAAAATTGTGCGAGAAAATAGTTTTCGAAACACTCTCATCATATCTGAATAGCCATGACCCTTATCGGATCAAAGTACGCATACAGCGATGTCAGCTCGACGGAAGACGCCTTAATAGACGCAGTCGATTTGCTTCGCGTCTGAATCGATGCCGGTCATATTGTTGCTATTTACATCAATAGACCTAAGCAAGGCGTTTGACTGTGTCGACAATGACGTCCTCTCTCAAATTTAAATGGTATGGTGGTGGATCGAGAATGGTTCGAGAGCTACCTTGCTGACCGCCGGCAGGTAGTGAAGGGTGGCTCTCTCTACTTCTTTTAATCTCACGGTGTCCGCTCAAGGGATCTTATCGTTGCCCCCATCCTTTTTCAGCATATTACTAAATGAACTTTCATCGCACTTGCCGCACGGAGTTTGATATCATATGCGATGATACCCAATTGCTAAGACTCCCGCCCACCCTGACGAAACTAAACTGACCTGAAAATTCCCGGCAAGGAAGAGACTATCCACGCCGTTCAATTTTATTTTTACGTCTAACTGTCTTGAAAAAATGAATCGGCGACAAAACTACTTGCCTCCTTATCGGCACCCCTCAATCAATCTGAAAAATCGTCATCCTTTCATGCTCAAACATTTCTGGAAATTATTCTAAACTCCCTACCGGTCCGTGAAGATGGTTGGGGGTCACAATCGACAGTAACTTACCTTTTTGGGAGAAAACCATATAGCTAATATCCATAAAGAAGTGCAAACTCCGTCCTTTTCTGTCCCTCTTTAAAATAAGACAACCATCTCACACACGAAGCTTCGCAAAACTCCTCATCCAAGCCCATGTTTTCCCTCATATTCTGTACTGCTCTCAGTCTGGGGTGGGGAGCAGCGTGCCATCTTAACAGAAATTCAAAAAGGTTGTGAATTTCCGCAGCCAGAGTCGTCTCCGGGGCTCGTAGCATGACACATTACGGCCGACTGTGAGGGTTGGGTGCATAATATCGGCAGCTTGTCACCTACCGTGATAGGCTAGCAGTTTTCAGAGCTCTGAACGATCCACGGGCCCCGAAGGCGACTCGATCCCTGTTCATCCACGTACTGCTGTGTCCCAGCGTGTCACACGGGCTTCAACGGCTGGCGCACTAGAGCTGCCTTCTTTTCCGTCTCTTCACTGACACGCAGAACCTTTTCATACCGCGCCTGCCGCGTCTTGGAACTTTGTCTGTCGGCGGCTATCTCCGGCTCTCAAACTCGTGCTGAGGCTGACAGCAAGCTGTGGCTGCGATATCAGTGCTCTGCTCAAATTGATTTTGTCAGGTTTATTCTTATCGATGATTACGCTTTTTGTAAGTCGCTGTTTGTAATGTTTCTTTTAGCGCATTTTCCTGGCGTGTTATGTTACTGTTCGTCAATCTTGTTTTTATACTGAACCTGACATTAAAGCCACCAACGTGCGAATGGTTCATCGTCAATAAACTGAACTGATACTGAACTTATTCTCTACAGCTGGAATCCGATAAATTTAATTGATAATATGCAATATATTTGCTCTAGAATTGGTGTAAAAGGGGCTTGATTATATCAGTCTTTGTTAAGTGATCCTTACTGCAATTGGAGAGCCGCAGTACCCTCAGAATGAATGTATAATAGTTAATGCAACAATCCACCACCAGTGGCGGCGCTGATGTCGTTAACGTATTGAGATAGGGCAAACTTCTCGTGCTTCCGAGCCGCTCTTGTTTTAGCGAGTTGGAGAAAACGAACTTCAGTATCGTTTTATCTGGGTCCTCAGGGCAAAAAGAAAATCATAGGGCCAGTTTTGAATCTTGACTAGCCCGACACACCTATTACACACACCACACGAAAGACATCAAAGCCTATTGGTAGCTGCAATCCATTGACGGTAACAAAGCAAAGGCCTTCGTTTTGTAATTGTAAATCTGACCTTTTCGTGTGGCAGGCCCCGCCTGCGGCGCCGCCCAAGCTGAGTCCGGGTCCACGCCAGCCAGGCCGTGCGCCGACAAGTTCATGCTGAATGAAGCGGCGGGGAGGCAGGTTGGGGCAGGCATCTATTGTTCGCCCAACGCAGAAAGTACGCTGAATTCAGTCGTAGTATTTTTTTTTCATGAGTCTCGTTTTGTTTTTCTATTTCTTTGTAAATTACTTTTCTGAAAACGTCATATGTGAAGAGGTCCTATTCATGTAAATATAATTCCAAATTTACTCTCAGAAAACGCATTTTAACAACTTCAATATATTCCTTATGAGTTTCTGCATCTGTTGATGCCTCCTTTTCCCAATTTATTATCCGGGAGCACAGCGCCTAGCCGCGTTGAAAACAGGAAACTTTTTTTTTCGCTACACAGCGCGTTTTGAGGAACTAGTGTGTGTGTGCACTTTGACAATTTTATAAGCCCTAAAACGTTAAAAATAGGCCAGAATGATACGTCTAACGATACACTTTGGACATTTTTCCATCCAATACGTGACATCGTAGGCATCAATTCAGAAATCAGGTTTTTGAATAAATTCAGGCTAAACTGGCATTCGGCCACACTGTGCAATGGTCATCTAAGTTCACTTTTTCCAGATTACGGACTTTGCTTCGAACAACCCAAAATATATCGGGAAGTATAATCAATAGAAACAAACGGGGAATAGTAGAAAAATGCCAATGCCAATGGTAGTCTAAAAGTTAAAACTCAGTTCAATAGTTAAGGCTTCAGAGGTCACCTAAGGTGAAAAATGTCAATTTGGGTTAAAACTGTTTTTCGCAAATAACTTTTTAGGTACCTTACAAAGAAAGAGCAATTATTTTTAACACCATCGTGCTTATCTATTCAAGGCTCTTTAAAACACATGAATTGGTGAACTGGTTAGGTCAACTTCAAAGTTTTACGTCAGGTCAAGGTCATTTGGTGACCCAGGCTAGGTTTGTACTGCATATGGGGCGACGCGGAACATCGATATAAACACAGTGGTGCCATACCGCTCGTCTCTATCTTTAGTTCTATCAATGAATTATTAGCAAAACACTGCAGATGACATCAGACGCCTCAGCTGACCTTGTAGGTACCTTACACTCTGGAAACAACTGCACCTGGGTCCTCAACAATTAGCTAGCATAACATGATTCTGAAAGAGTTGGTCTGATACAATGCATATTTCGTTGACAAGGAAGCATTTGTGTATTTTCCCAATTTACTTAAAATGAGGTCAGGGATAATTGACCTAACCTTGGGTCAATGATGCAAAATATTAGAGATGAACAAATTGTAGGGTATTTATGACCTTATGGAATCCTGCAAGTTTCAAACCTCTTGGACAGAGACTGTAGTATGTGGCTTTGGCATGCTCACAAACATTTTGGAAGGTAAGTTCCCTTGACGTGACCTGGTGACCTGACCTGAGATGACCTGAGGTCTTAACTTTGAAAATGTGCTTAATTGATTCCCAAACAGCTTAGCAAAATATTGCGGCGATGCGAGCCACCATATTTTTGTTGTGTCCAGAGAGAAACGTTAATATTTTGGAATTATGAAAATATTCTTCTCCAGCTTCTGATTGCCGGAATTCACCAATCACAAAGAACAAGTGGCCAAACAGCACGATTATTGTGTGCAAACCAATTTCACACATAACTTCCCTTATACAAAAATCTGAAACGGTCGGCAATTGTGACGTGCGTACATCAAACATCCTCGGCTAAGCTAAAACATACAACTTCTCCGCAAAAAAAAAAACATCCAATAACCCGGCCAACGAACAGAGCAACAGAAAGAAAGAGATGCAAACCATCCAAACCCGTCACAAGTCGCGCAGTAATAAAAAACTCCGGTTCAAGCCCCGCTGCCAGTACAGAATTCAGATCAGATCAGATCGAAACAGGTCAGATCCAATGTGCGACTGGCGACCGGTGACGTCATAGCTGCGTCACCGGTGACGTCACGGCTGGCGATTGGCCAATCAGCGGCGGCCAGTGACGTCATCCCGGTAAGCTCGGCACTGCGGTTAGCTGGACTTAGCTGGCAGAAAGACCGAAGAACACCTTGTTCACGTTGTCTTTGTCGACGGGAGCCGGCGGACGCAGCGGCGGTGCCGCCGCCAGGACCTCCTCCGCCTCCTCCAACGTCAACTTCAGCTTCGCCTCGCCCACGGTAACTGAGTGCGTGTCCAGGCCGTGGGCGTCCGTTCTGCCCGTGATCCTGTTGTCGGCTCTGCCCGTGATCAGCTCGCGCCAGTGCTCGGCCGTCGTGGCGATCACGTCGTGGGCGAACTCGCGGTCCTTGATCTCTCCGGAGAAGGCGAAGGTGTTCTCCGGTTTCCCGTCGGGCACCTTGTACAGCCGGAGCCACTCCACCGTGGCCTTCAGGTAGCCGGGCATGTGCTTCTCCACGTCATCGGTGCTGTTGAGTTCGTCAGCGAGGGGATCGTCTGCGTTGATGGCGAGCAGTTTCCAGTCGGTTTCACCCTCGTCGATCAAGCCGACCACGCCGAGAACCTTCACCTGGATCACTTCACCCGGTCGGCATACCTTGCGGCCCAGTTCGCACACGTCGATCGGGTCATTGTCTCCTTTGAAGCCAGTCCACTCGTTGATGGAGTTGGGGTTCTCCCAGGTCTGCGGCAGAGCTCCATAGTTCCAGATGTAGCCATGGTGCGGGAACACGTTGGCCGCGTAGCGCAGCTTCCCCTCCTTCGTGTCCTGTTTGATCGGGTTCAACCGCTCCCCGGTGGCGATCTCCATCTTGGCATTGGTCCAGCGAGGTACCTCCACCACCATGTTGAAGATCTTCTTCTCCTCATCTGCGTAGAGTGGAATGTCGTGAAAAGGCGAGATGGGGCCGGCGGCGTTACGGTAGAAGATTCGGTAGCCCTCGCTGTTGGGCGTACCCCGCTCCTCCAAAGTAACCCCAGCCGTGGTAGAAAGCGCCCCAGAAGCGGTCGAAGAGCTGGCCAGTAGCAGGACGCAGAGCAGGGTGGAGCGTGACATCCTGGCGCCGCAGAGCAGGGTGGAACGTGACATCCTGACGCTGAACTGTCGCGCAGCTCGGCCGCCGCGGGACTGGGAGACGGGTAGATGGCCAGAACATTTATATCCAGCCCCAGTCAAACGTTTGTCATTCCTTAGTGATGACGTCACTACAGACATGGTCCGTGGCCTTCAGCACATGAGCCAATGAGGAGTTGCGGTGTGTGGGGCGTACTTTGTAGGTAGACCAAAAATTGTCACATGCAAGGTACCTGTCACAGTGTATTTCATGTGTTGATCACTATGATAGGTATGTTTTCAGGCTTTATATAACATTACATGTATTATGAACGATGATAGATAGTGATAAAGCCTTGATGTTGGACTTCCCGCCTTCGATTCTCCGTCTTTGACGTCTATTCGCTCCTCCTTTCTCTTCTCGTGTCTCGTGTCTCGTGTCTCGTGTCTCGTCTCTCGTGTCTCGTGTCTCGTGTCTCGTGTCTCGTGTCTCGTCTCATTCGTGGTCTCGTCTTCGTGTCTCGTCTTCGTGTCTCGTGTTCAGCTCTGTGTTGTTTCGTCTGCTCGTGTTCGTTCTCCGTGTATCGTCTTCCGTGTTCGTCTCTGTGTCGTCTCTCGTGTCTCGTTCTCTGTGTCGTGTCTCGTGTTCGTGTTCGGTGTTCGTGTCCTCTCGTGTCTCTTGTGTTCTGTGTTCTAGTGTCTTCGTGTTCTCGTGTCTCTCGTGGTCTCCTCGTGTCTCTCTCGTGTTTCGTCTCTCGTCTCTGTCTCTCGTCTACTCGTTCTCGTCTCTCGTCTTCCGTCTTCGTCTCTCGTCTCTCGTTTAATCTCGTCTTCGTCTCTCGTCTCTCGTTCTCGTCTGTCTTCGTCCTCGTCCTCGTTGTTGTTTCGAAAAATTTGCGCTGCTTTGGATGGTTATTGAAAGTTTGGACATCATGCGTAGGAGCCGAGGGGGCGGGGGGCAGCCTGTCCAAATTTTGGATTTCAACTTACGGCCTATGGAGGTGCATAGAAAAGAAATCGACTTCAAAATGCCTTTTTTGCCCCCCACTTCAAGATGAGTTCTACGGCCTGGCTTTTGGATTTACGCTTGCGTGCAGATCAACTTAGGTCTATTGTTGTTCGGAAGATAAGAGAGCGGGCAGAATCCTGTCCCAGCCGGGGCGCGTTGGTTGAGACCCAGTGTGGCGCGGGTAAGCCTATTAATGGGCCGGGAAAAGCATATTATTTTGCGGCTTTAATCTGTATCAGAATAGCATGCGACACAAATGTCAACACAATTCATATTCTAAATATATAGTGTAACCGCACCCAGCTAGAAGAAGTCTGACGGCGACAAAAAATACAAAAACTAGCTACGGTGAAACAAAGTGCAAAAGCTGCGCGAAAAATAAATACCCATGAGTCATAATCGCTTATTTCCGTGATGATTTACTCAAGCAAATAACATCTCGTGAAAATTACCATACTCTGTTGCTTTTTCGGGTTCTTCACTTATCGGAGCATTAAATTTAAATACATGCGCGCAGGATTTGTGTTTACCTAAGCGCTATTATTCATTGGCACAGTTGCTTCCAGTTGGGTTCCAAAAAGTAGCTCCGAGTGGGGGAGACTTCCTTTTCCCTTCGAGAAACGCTTATGGGTGTTCTGGGTGTTGGAGATTCTGCATGGGTGTTCGTTTTATTTCGTATGGGTGTTCGCTAGTCTCCGTGGGTGTTTGGACACCCACAGAAGTATACAATTCTCCACCTATGGCCTGTGGGTATTTGGCTGCTATACAATACAATGCAATACAATAGTTCTGTATATGAATCCTGATGCGTAAATCCAGGGGCGTCACCAGGGGCTTGACAAAATTATTTTTCCCCCTTCCGAAACTTTGAAATGGTTTCCGGACCTCTGTAATTTCAAGTCATAAAACAATCTGACTAAAGTAGTCTTTATTTGACTTTATATTTCCGTGAATAGTGCGTATCTGATCAAACATCTTGGAACAAGAAGCACGATTTTCTTCTATTAGCCTCCATCAGCTTTCTAGTAACCGGACAGGGTAAACTGATTTATTATTCTGCCAAAGAGCCACATCAAGATGGAACTTGTTCCGGGCACCAGTAAGGGAGAGACATACATGGTGGATATGGGTGCTCAAAGCTGTTGTGATATAGGATTAACTATTGCAAATATAT
Source organism: Semibalanus balanoides (assembly GCA_014673585.1). Taxonomy (NCBI): domain Eukaryota; kingdom Metazoa; phylum Arthropoda; class Thecostraca; order Balanomorpha; family Balanidae; genus Semibalanus; species Semibalanus balanoides. Next base: position 14,656 of record VOPJ01000167.1, read on the forward strand.
GCACTTTACGTAACGTATTTTATTAGATACCGCCACCATTAATAGATGAGCTGGAGTGCCGCTATCCTCAATCCTAGCGACGTGCATCACATCACGTTGATAGCAGAGAACATAAGAGAAACAGCGACGGCGCTCCTAACTTAGAAACCGAGACTAGCACACGAAGCATATGAAGAGAGACAGATTGGGCTTTAAATGTGGTAGTATGAAATAAGGCGAATAATAGTCATTGCTGAAAACAACGAATTAATGCCCGCAACCCCTTACAGGACGCTACATTAACACATTCGCATTCTTTCACCGAGTTAGTAACAATAATTTCAGTCACATAAGTCGAAGGGCAAAATCTGGTCATATTTGCATGCGACTTCTGTAAAGCTTCATGGAACCACCCGGCTATTGGAGCCCAGGATTCGAGCTAGATGAATGGACATTCGGATCATGCATCAGCAGTGGCGGCGCCAGGGGTCAAACGTAGGTGAGGCAGTCAGGAGGGAGGGGGGTTGGCTAGGTGTATAAATACATGCACAATACACCCGGGTTACTATCTTAACGCTAACGGTGCAAGCCTGTGTATATGCTGTCATCGCACTGGAATTTAATTGAAATCGCCAAATAATTGTTATGCCGAGTGTGCGGACACGCAGGCCTCCTGACTTCTGCATTCTGTCAGCTTAACAATAATTGTGCGGCCTCGATTTAGAATAGAATAGGACTCAAGCTTCACATAAAATAAATCCGGTATATATGCGAAGAACAAAGGTAGCAAAATGCTATAATTATAATGTTTCTATTCAGTTGTATCTAGCGATCTGAAGGGCCCGCCATCCTCCCTTGCAGCATTAATGCAACATAATCATGGGTGTAATTTACTGCAAAAGGGGGGTTGTAGCCTACAACCCACCAATACTTTGGAATTTACACTAAGTTATGACGGATACAGGTAGAAATGGGCTCTTAAAAACTAAGTGCAACCCAATCGATTCTTAAAAAAATTACGCCTCTGGCCTATAACAATAAATAGATGTAGAAGTTATAAAACCATTAGAAAAGATTCCACATTCAAATAACCGAACCATTGTAAATTTAAATTCGCGCGCTGTCAAACCCCCGTTAAAGGTTTTTGGCATGCTTCGCTGTAATATATGGAGAATCGGATTTCTTCTCCGGAACAGAAGCGCCGCAAACTCAGCTAGATTCTGGTCGTGCTGTTACGCTGAGAAGTGCAGATCTGGGCGAAACAGGTTTGGGCTGTGAGGCAGTGCACAGGCAAACTTTTCACAATGCTAATGTCAATAGTCTAGGGCTGATTATTGAGGCCTAACAAACAAGCAAATATTTAATAACTGAAATGAGACGCGTTTTAGCTTGATATTGGAAATTGTTTTGGTCCTATGAAATATGCATTTTCCTTATATCCTACAAATTATTATACAATTAGGAAAAATAGATTATTCTTCATTTGTTTGGCTATTTTAGGTGAGGCACTGCCTCATCTGCCTCAATGGAAGAACCGCCACTGTGCATCAGTAGACTAGGTACCCCGTGGCGGTCAGTTTCTTGTTATCCAATCAATGGCGCTGGCTTCATCAGGGTGTCCACTCAGCAACAACTTGTTGCTGTGTTCCGCTTGTTGTTGAGTGAGGATCCAGAAGCCAGCGCCATTGATTGGATAACAAACCACTGACCACCATGGGGTACCTACTAACACATGATCAAATAATGTAGACCACAGGAAATGAGCAACACTTATCTAACACCGATTACATATCTTCAATTTGGCAGCTAGCAACTTTCTTTCATCTAGCTCGAACCCAAGTCAACCTGAACGCATGCGTTGATTGTGCCGCCACCTAAGCTACTGGCTGGACAGCTTAATTTGGCACATAAAGTTTAAGAGCGATTTGGAGCACAAGCTATCATTCCATTTGTACTGCCGCTCGGCTGGAGCCTGCTCTCCGTACATATGAACGCACTCCTCATAGGTGTTGAGGCGGACGAATGGAGGAAGGTCGTTGGGTTCGCCCGGCGCCCAGTTGGTGTAATCCAGAGGACTGCCGTCCGACCACCCGAAGTCGCTGAGACTGCTTCTAAGGCGCACCAAGCCGATCCACACGTAACTGACACCGGCTTGTCTCACAACTTCTTTGACGTGCTGCCTGTTGCTGCGGTGGATGGAGACGAGGCGGGCGCGGCGGTCCTGCTTGGCGCAGGCGTGGGTCGCCGACTGCCAGGTGCTTTCCTCCGCCGGAATCAGGTAGCAGCTGTCACCGTACCGGCTCCAGTGGTCGGGACAGGAGGGCTTCGGCGGCGAGCTCCCCAGCTTTCTCTGCAGCACCTCCGTCTGTTCCCGGAGGGCGGCGATCGGAGCCGTCACCGAGTCCGTCAGAACGCCAAGGCAGGCGTCGGCCAGGCCCTCCACCAGCTCGTTGTCTAGGCCCTCTACTTGGTCGTCGTCCAGGCCCTCTTCATGGTCGTCGTCTAGGCCCTCTTCATGGTCGTCGTCCAGACCCTATTCATGGTCGTCGTCTAGGCCCTCTTCATGGTCGTCGTCCAGGCCCTCTTCATGTTTGTCGTCCAGGCCCTCTTCATGGTCGTCGTCGGTGAGCTTGGCCCCAGAAGCGGCCGAAGAGCTGGCCAGTAGCAGGACGCAGAGCAGGGCGGAGCGTGACATCCTGACTCTGGACTGTCGCGCAGCTCGGTCGCCGCGGGACTGACGGACGGGAGTCCGGTCAGAGTATTTATACCCAGCCGCCGTCAAACGCGTGTCATTCCTAAGTGAGGACGTCACTACAGACGTGGTCCGTGGCCTTCAACACATGCTCACTTCGTTTGATAATCCTAACCGCCGATAAGGTAAAATATCACTGATTTTGTTGGACATTTTTAATGTTTTTCATCACAAAATCAAAATGCTAAAACAAGAAACGAAAGATGTATTTAACAGCCAACTATGGGCAATCGATAGTCGTCGATAGGAGTGTTGGTACTGATTGTCAGTGTCGCAGTGAGTGAGCAGGGGCGGATCCAGCCGCTCGGTTGGGGGGAATTTTTGTGGCAAGAAGGTAACTCCATTTTTTTCCTCGGTGGATTTAAGCATGTCACATTATTTTTGTATTCTAGATAAAAATGCGTTTTTCGAAGAAAAATCACTTTTCGGGATTTTTCGGTGAAAATACATTTTTACGGGAAAAAGGCAAAAAACACACTAAAACGCGATGCTCCGTGGCATATACACTAATAAGTAATAATCACGTTTATCTCACACCAACTCAAAAATTCGTCACCAAATTTTTGAGGGGGTCGTCTGCAATGACGGGAAAATGTGTATTAATTTTCATACGCGTACTTAAGCCTTTGCAGCATTTTAATGTGGATTTCCATGTTATAATAGGTATTTAGTTAATTAGCGCCGCACGCATTTTTCTGGTTTGCTTGATAAAACCTAAAAATCAAGGCAGTGGGCCTTGCCTAGAGGATAAGAGGCTAAAAAGGCTATTAATTCAATTCAGCGTTAAGACGAACCGAAGACAATGCCGATGGTTTCGTTATGGTGATGGCCACCGATGTGACGTCGCGAAGTGGCGTGCAAATTTTAATTGTAGGTAGTGGAAAACGACATTTTTATATTTGGAACTAGGATGTTCAGGGGCGTTTCCGACCCGCTCAGTGGCCCCTCTGATCTGCTCAGGGGCCCTCCGACCTGCCCAGGGGCCTTCTGTGCTGGATAGGGACCCATTTGACGTGTTCAGGGGGCCCTCTGACCCGCTCAGGGGCCCTTTCGGCTTGTCCAGGGGTCAATCTGACATGCACAGGGTTCTTGTGAACGTCCAAGATGTCTTCAGTAATAGCCGATGAAAATATCATCCAGAAGGAATTGGGCTGATATAATGCGTATTCTCAGAATGATAGGTGGCGGAACGGGGGCGGGCACCAGGGCACCGTGCCCCTATGAGTTTTTAAGTGGCACTAATATCAAAGTACTTCCCTTAAATTTGACATGGCTTAGGTTCATGATTTAGATTTAGTAATCAAATTTATGAAAACGCATTTTGATAATGTCGATATATTTACGAGTGTGATAATCCTCGTGGAAAAACAATAAATGTTTGTAAAATCGTGGAAATCGAGTGTTCGAGTCAATGGCCAACAGAAAACGCCAAAAGAAAGGACAATATGATTTCGTTAAAATGTCTATCTCAGATTTTTGAAACTTAAGGAATTCACCCCAAAATTACAACTGTGTGTTTTTGTTAAAATCAGGCGAGGATCCAGCCGCTCAGTTTTGGGGGCCAACTTTTTGTGGCACCCATTTTTTCTGCGGATTTGGGCTTTTCACCTTATTTGGCATTCGAGGGATTTTTCTAGAAAAAACACCTGTTTTTCTATTAAAAACAAAATGCATAACAAAATCGGAAAAAATCATTTTGAAACACACATAACATCATTTTCCGTAGCATATACACACGTAATTAAAATTTACGTTTATCTCATACCAACTCGCAGGGGCGTCACCGATAATCCTGAGGGGGTCGGCTGAAATGACGAAAAAATATATCCGTTTTGTCTGCGTGTATTCGGAGCTGATGAGCCTTTGCAGCATTTTTAATGTGGACTTCTGTGTTAAATACGTATTTGGTTAAGTTAGGTATTTGAAGTATTTTAGGTATTTTAGGGGACCTGGGACCGGGACCTGGGCTGAGAAGTTGTTCTACCAGCGTTGAGCTTTTGTCTCTTCTTTTATCTTAGACGACATGTGTGTATGGAATGTGTGTGATGTGTGTGTCTGTTTGTGAGCATGTTTTGGACCACCCTCCTCGTATGTTTTATCTTTTTGACGAGAGGTCGTAAGAGCCACAAGTTTATTGTGGAATGTTTCAATATATACGTCTATGTCTATGTAAAACGAGTGAAAGGAAGGCCTTATTTTTATCTAATAATTCATGTTTTTAAACTTATTTTAAGCAAAAAAAAATGTTTATCTCATACCAGCTCGCAGGGGCGTCACCGATAATCCTGTGGGGGTCGGGTCGGGGGTTCTGAGGGGTATTGATTCTTCTTCTTTTTTGCTGAAAATAAGTTTAAAACATGAATTATTCGATACAAATAATCCTTTTACTCATTTTGCATTTGTCACATAAATATTCTTAACATGTCTATGTCTATGTCTATGGGGGCCGATGTCTGCGTCATATCGTTAGCGTCGTCTTTTTCAGAACTCGGCAGGCTAGCTAGCTTAACATGTAGCCAGCTTGAAAATTAACCTTCGCCTTACGGGGCTGACAGGCCTCCCCCGATGTTTTTCTGAAATCACTTGTGTACTACATGCAGCACATCTTGCTGAATTTTAGTAAGCTGAGTTGACAACAAATGATACGTAGGTAATCTGACAAAACTTTCACTGAGAATTGGTATCAGTCATTTGGGGAGATAATGACGTTTGTGACGATTATAGTTGCGTGGAAAGACGATAAATAGAGGTACAAATCTGTAGAAAATAGAGTTTTGCAGCAAATATACCTGGAACAGAAAGCGACAAGGATCGAAATGACTTCACAACTTTAGATAAGGCCACTCAGATTTTCAGAATTTTGGTGTTTCTTTAAGCTAAAAAACAAAACACGGAAAAATTGGGAGGCAAATCACTAAAGGAGAAATCAAAATTTCGGAAAAAAAAATTGAAAACGAAATAAACGTGGAGAGATGGGGCTGGTGGTTACTAACTAAATATGGGCAATACGCCAAACCAAATGTCAAAGAAAATGACTTGCATGACTATTGATGTGATTCGGAGTAGATGGCTCATGTGTAAAGAATACATGAGTCATTTTTTATTCAACTTTTTTTGACTTACTTTTGACCAGCTACCCAACAAATAAATACCATTGTTCTGTATTTCTGAGACAAAACTGATCCAGGGCCATGCTGTTTATTTACATTTATCAATTTCTTATTTTTAGTTTTTCTGATGGAGAAAACCCGCATTCTTGCAGTGATCGAGTCGAGGTCATTCACTTGACCTGGAAGTTCACCCAATAATCTGAAACCTAAAAATGATATACCGTTAGATTCCTCACATGACAGGCAACATGCTGGTTCTTACCGCGTTGCTCTATGATGCTTGGTTTGAAAGTTAACAGGGGATCCTGTCAGCCCCCCCCGTACGGCGAAGGTGGGAAACGGTAAGGTGAGGGTTAATATTGGATGAAGTGGCCCTGGTGCCAGGAATTATCGTCAAGGAGAGCCTCTGCCAGACACTTAGTGTAAATAATTTTTCAATTTTTATAATTTATGTAACCAATTATGAAACTTGTATGTTGCCGCGAAGCGGCGCGATTTTTTGCAGTTTCGTATTGCGAATAGCTGGATTTTGACTGCTTCAAAGTTATTTTAACGATAAATTGTTGTCTTCCCTCGAGTACCAGACTCACCATGTTAGTACCAAATAGTACCAAATCAGTCCGTATGGAATGATGTGGGTATTCACTGATATCCTTTGGAAGGCCAAAAGATATGTTGGCCC
>VOPJ01000168.1:0-21179 GCA_014673585.1 Semibalanus balanoides
GTGTTGAGCTTCACTACTGTTGCAGTGTTGAGCTTCACTACTGTCGCAGTGTTGAGCTTCACTACCGTCGCAGTGCTGAGCTTCACTACCGTCGCAGTGCTGAGCTTCACTACCGTCGCAGTGTTGAGCTTCACTACTGTCTTAGTGTTGAGCTTCACTACTGTCGCAGTGTTGAGCTTCACTACCGTCGTAGTGTTGAGCTTCACTACTGTCGTAGTGTTGAGCTTCAATACTGTCGCAGTGTTGAGCTTCACAACTGTCGCAGTGTTGCGCTTCACTACTGTCGCAGTGTTGAGCTTTTCTAGTGTCGCAGTGTCGAATAAACAAACCGGCCGCCGGCTGCCTGCTGCAACTTCACTGGATGTGGCGTCATAGGCGGAGCCAGGCTTCACAAGTTGGGGGAGCATCAGGATTACAAAACGATTATGCTATGCAACACCCACGCTAATGGCTTATTCCTACGAACAATATGACGCATCCTCGTGTGCATCAGACCAGCGATGTACACAAGGACCACCGATGTACCGATGTCATTACGATCACCGTGGGAGCCCCGCTGCAGCTCTCGTTGTTGAGCCCCCGGTTGTCCGGCCGGTTCGCTTGAGCGGAGCTGTTGACCCGCAGTCAACGCGGACCGGAACCTTCTGTCCAAGAGTCAGGATGGTCGGTCCAGTGCAAATTACGCCTTCTTTTAATGGAAACGCAATCCCTATGTGCTGGACTTCTTTCGGATTTGAGCTGCGCTGTTTCTGAGTGCCTTGTGCCGTCTTAAAGCTACATCACTTGTGCAACACAAGATGTTACCGAAATTCGAGAGTCTTGCCCTCCCCGCCCTTTGTTCTTCGCACGCCCATGTTTCCACGAACGGGCGACCGGCCGACCAGCACTCATCGACCACCGCCAGCGTCGTCCGACCAGCACTCATCGACCACCGCCAGCGTCGTCCGACCAGCACTCATCGACCGCCGCCAGCGTCGTCCGGCCTGCACTCATCGAACGCCCGCCAGCGTCGTCCGGCACGCACTCATCGATGGCCGCCGCGTCGTCCCAGGACCTGCCACTCAATCGACCGGCCGCCAGCGTCGTCCGGCACGCATCTTCATCGACCGCCCGGCCAGCCGTCGTCGGCACGCACACTCATCGACCGCCGCCAGCGTTGTCCGACCCGCACTATCGACCCGCCGCCAGCGTCGTCACGGACACGCACTCATCGACCGCCGCCCAGTGTCGTCCGGCACGCACTCATCGACCCGCCCGCCAGCGTCGTCGGCACGCACTCATCGACGCCGCCGCGGTTGTCCGACCCGCACTCATCGACCCGCCGCGCAGGTCGTCCGGCACGCACTCATCGACTCGCCCGCCAGCGTCGTCCCGGCACGCACTCATCGACGCCGCCAGCGTCGTCCGGCACGCACTCATCGACCACGCCGCCATGCGTCGTCCGGCAGTGCTCACCGACCAGCCGCAGCGTCTCCGGCATTCATCGACCGCCGCCAGCGTCGTCCCGGCCAGTGTCACGACCGCCGCCCAGCGTCGTCCGGCAGTACGCCAGCCGTTTGTCATGACTCATTAGTCAGTGCACGGAGCGGGTCGCTGGCGCGGCTGAGTCACAGCCAGCGAGGTCATTGATTGTAGCCGGACAGTGCAGCGGAGCGGGGCGAGCGGCGACGTGTATCTTTAGTAGAGATGCAAGCTTCAGGTCTACGGATCCGGCGCCGGGCCCAAACTCAGGCCAGGCGGGCCTGAAGCTGTGTTTGAACTTAGGCTTGCCGGTCTCATGCTGGGCTCAACACAATTTGGGGGTTAAAATATCGTGTATTGTATATGAAGAGGACGTGCAGATTGCTGGTTGCCGGGTCTGGCGGGTGCTGCCAAATGTGGCCGGGCCTTGATGTCAGTTCTACTCATATATGAGCGGTGGCGGTGGGGTTGCCGTTCCTGTTTTTTGATAATTTTTTGGCATCTCTTGTGTCCTTGTGTCAGATAACGCGTACTGCGGAAGTGATTTCCCCACCCCCCCCCCAGAGTTTTTCAGGAGTAGCGGGAAAACGGCGGCACGCAGCGCCGCCAAGTTTCGTACACCTGTTTAGGCGTCAGTTACCCACACTTAGTACAAGTTTTGACTTGAGGTCATCTGAGGTCAGGTCACAAGTTCACGTCAAGTGACGTTACCTTCAAAAATGTTTGTGTTCGTGCCAAAACCACAGTCTTTTCCCGAAAGGTTTGAAACTTCCAGGATGTCATACGGATATCAGTACCTACAATTCCTTAAACTCGGATTTTTCGTATCGGTGACCAAAGGTCAGGTCAATTTCCTGACCTCCCCAATATAAGTGAATATGAAAATAAACAAATGCTTCCTATTCAGAAAATATTCATCGGATCAGGCTAATTATTGCATAATCATGTAACTTTAGCTCATTCTGGATGACCAAGGTGCAATTGTTGCCCAGTGATTTTTAAGAGGTCATCTGAGGTCATCTGAGGTCATCATTTTTATTATTATTACTAGACGTACAACGACATCCGCAATACATACGGTGGCTTTTCCTGTCGAGGTGAAAATACAAAATGAGAAATCGCGTCGTAGGTTCGAACACTTTGAGGGGGCGGATCAACAGTCATGCATCACACATACATAACAAAGGGAATCATAGCTAAACATCGGGTTTGCTGGTACCTCGGCATGTCTATTGCGTCTATCTGAGACGTTTCTTCACGGCCCGTTGAACGGTGTAATCTTAAGACGCGTAATCTCAGGTGGAGGCTGTTGTACTGATGAGACGCTCGGATAGGCAGACTGACGTCGACCGGTCATCGGTGCGGAACCCAGGAAGATACAGCATCCCGTCCTGTCGTGTATGCCGGGCACGCACTTCTGTGTTATGTTTAAACATAGCTGAGAGTGAAGGTGGTTCTCCTGTTTTTTGGATGCTGTGTGCAAGAGTGAAATAGTGATACTGAGCCAGTTGTTTTGAGTTGAGCCAGCCCCGGCCTTTTAAGCACGTCTGAAATGTGATCAAATTTTATTTTGCCGGATACGACCCTAGCAGAGAAGTTAATAATTTTTGGGAGTTGTTTGTGATTTTTATCCGAACAGTTACCAAATAGCAATTATGTGCTAATAACTAATTTTTTACAAGAGATAGAGACGAGCAATTGACACCACTGTGTTCGTTTAGTCTGGTCGCGTTGCCCTATATGCAACATGACCTACCTGGGACACCAAATGACCTTGAACTTAGGTCAAATTTTGAATTTGACCTTACCAGGTTACCGTGTATATATCTCAGTGCGCCTTGATGAGACAAAAACGATGGCGTCAAAGTAATTGTCTTATCTTTGTTAGGTGAAATGGTATTAACGAAAAACTGCTTTGCTAAAAATTGTATATTTGACCTTTCGTGACCTCTAGAACATAAACTGTTGATCTGAGTTCAATTTTGAGGTAATGGGTGTGATTGCAAATTTAAATAGCCATCTTTTGTTCTCAAGTCGTTGGCTCCTAGTTATCATAGTTTCCGAGATAATCGGGGGTTTCTGGAAAATGAGACCTAAAACCGAAAAATATGACATTTGCTGACCACTAGTGACCTCAATAGTGACCACTGGTGTCAATGGTGACCACTGGTGACCAGCGTTGTTTTCGAGATCTTACGGGGGCGGAAATAATCTCCCTGTAGTTCGTTTTCGGCGCGAACCCCCTGCAGTGCGCGAATTAACCCTATTAGTGGCAGGCACCCGGCTACCCCTATCATTGGCAGGGGGTGGGGCATATTCGCCCCCCTCCGGAGATCTCGAGATCTACCCGTCCGATTTTCAAAAATCAAGCGGTGGTTGATTCACCTTAACATGATCTACATTTTTTAAAAAAGGGAATTTCAAAAATTGTTAAAATGGGATAATCCGCTAATAAATACTAACTAGTCCACATTTACTAGTTTCCTTGCAATTTTCAATTCACAAAAAGTTTCCCGTTTTTCCCTACCTGAAGCTCGCATAATTCATTTCAAATGTTTCAAAAAAAGGACCCCTGGTGCTTTTTCATCGGAAAAACTGCAGTAATGTTTATGTCTTGTAAGACCATGGCCAGTAAAGTTTCCTTGTAATAATATGACCGCTCCCTTTTTTCGATTTCTGAGCGCGCCTCTGCAATAAAATGTAATTTATTCCTTCCTGCTGTACTCATATTGTCTAGTCATCCATTCTGAACTCATCTTTTATTGCTTCGTAGTCCTGGTATTCGCTTCATAACTTATGCAAGTTTTCCCCTTTGCTTGTGCCTGGACACGCCCTTGAAACTTAAGACGTACAATTAATGCCAAAATTAGGAAGAAACTATTTTTCAGCATCTTCATAGCTATACAACGCAATTTAATATTGCAAATCTGCTGTCAGCCTAGGCTTTCATACTTTTTGGAAATCCCCCTTTTCAAGTACCTGAACGCCTCTGCCGTAAAAAATACAATATCTCTTGAAGCATCAACTAATTTGAACTTATTTAAATCACCGTAAACCCTAATGCATATTCTTCCATACTTGAGGCAGTTGGGCAAGAATCCGTGAAGATCGCCATTTTTCGTATTATCCGACGAATTGTCGCCGAAAAATCCTCCAAACTGGGCCCTGGAAACCACCTATATCAAGTCAGAGACTCCACCAAATTTGACTCCAAGATGTCAAATTAATTTTAAGTAAAAGTCAGCCAAATGATTTCATAAAGCTACTTGTAAGCCGTTTTGGATGACATCTAAAAACAACATGAGGGGTGGGCAATATTGGCCCCCCCTGCCACTACTGAGGGTTAAGCCGTGACATGCGCGGGGGAGTCGCGGGGCGGGGGCGGGTGCGGGCGCGGTGGGGGGCGGGGGGGGTGTAGGGGAGGCGGGGGCGGGGGACACCCGGGGGCCGGGGGCGGGGCGGGGGCGGGGCGGGGGCGGGGCGGGCCGGGGGCGGGGGCGGGGGCGGGGGTAGCGGGGGCGTATGGGCGCGGGGGCGGGGGCGGGGGCGGGGGGGGGTGGGGGCATTGCACACTTGGACGGGAGGCAGGCGAGGGTGCGTACTGGGTCGATTCAATAGACGAGGGAGGCGCATCCCAGCGCCGGCACGGGGGGGGGGCCGGGGCGGCGGCGGCGGGGGCGCGGGGCGGGGCGAGGGCTGCGGGGTCCGCGGGGCGGGGGCCGGGGGCGGTGGGTGGCGGGGAGGCGGGTGGGGGGGGGGGGGGGGTGGGGCGGGGGCGGGGGCGGGGGTGGGGAGACTGATAGTCGTGAGGACGGCGTGCTCTGCTGAATGTCACCTGATCTGGGGCGAGAGGTGTCCCACAGTGTTGGGGTGCAAGGTGTCCCGCTGTGTTGGGGCATGGGTCACCACCAGGGACGTGAGATCCGGGGGCCAAAGTAAAGGAAGACAGCTCGCCCCCAAACAAACAAAACAAACTTTGGACCTGAGGGGGCTGACGTCTTAATACTTTAAAGCTAAGTTTCATCCCTTTCCCGTCGTGTTCACAATGTTCTAATTCTGAATTAGATTAGGACGTTTTCTACAGATGCACGGATGCACGTTTTCTACGGATGTTTGGTAAGAAAAAATACAGTTGCATGAACAATTAGCAAATTAAGTACAATTTTGATGCATTCAATTTAGAGCTGGTTTTGCATTTTTTACATCTGTACAGTGGCACCCCAAATTGGACTATCAGCACATGCAAACACTGCTATGTGCCGGATATACCTGTAAATTAGATACGTTTCTTCGTCGAAGCATTGAAAGAGAGTGAGAGTGAGAATAAGAGTAAGAGTAAGAGTAAGAGTAAGAGTAAGAGTAAGAGTAAGAGTAAGAGTAAAAGTAAAAGTAAGAGTAAGAGTAAGAGTAAGAGTAAGAGTAAGAGTAAGAGTAAGAGTGAGAGTGAGAGTGAGAGTGGAGATTGAGAGTGAGAGTGAGAGTGCAGAGTGGAGAGTGAAGTGGAGTGAGAGTGAAGAGTGGAGGAGTGAGAGTTGAGAGTGAGAGTGAGAGTGAGAGGTGAGAGTGGAGTGAGAGTGAAGAGTGAGAGTGGGAGATGAAGTGAGAGTGAGGTGAGAGTGGAGTGAGAGTGGAGAGTGCAGAGTGCAGAGTGGAGAAGTTGAGAGTGAGAGTGAGAGTGAGAGTGAGACCGACCGACCGACCGACCGACCGACCGACCGACTTACTCGTAGATCTGAGAGCCGTCTGAGATCCGTCTGAGATCCGTCTGAGAGCCGTCTGAGAGCCGTCTGAGAGCCGTCTGAGAGCCGTCTGAGAGCAGTGGGCAGACTCTCGTAGGTCAGAGCCTCGCCAGCAAGACAGTCAGTCAGCACAGGCCGAAGATAAACATCTGGCGAGCAGGCTGGACTGACTGATACACAGGGCGTGCAGGTTGGACTCTGGCGATAGTGGACTGGTAGATTGTTTGTCGGACGGCCGCCCGTTCGTTGATTCAGTGGCGTGATCAACACAGATCTAAATATTGTGTAAAGTGTACTATCTTGGTCATTTTTCCTTCAAAAATACTGTATTTTTTAGACGGCATAAGGTACACCGAAACACAGCAGCTCACAACCGGACAGAAGTATTGCACGAGTGGATTGCGATTCCATCAAAAGGAGACGCATTTTTCATTGGACTGAAGATTCCACTTTCAAACACACACCCTGCTCCTACGTCTCCTCCCCCCTTCCCCCTTCCAATGGCGTTCGTACGCCACTGCGCAGTAGCCTCTGGCCACGGTGCTTAAGCACGACGTATAACATTGTCGGTATGTTTACAAGCAACATAGCTAGTCGTCCTACACTATCAAGCTAGCCACCACCCGGTGGACAACTGCTCTTCACATCATAGCCGCTCTGCTGTGAAGTGCCGGTCGCCGCTGGCTTCAGCTCAGATGACTCAGATGACTCAGATGCTCAGATGACTCAGATGACTTCAGCTCAGATGACTCAGCTCAGCAGACCGGCCGGTGACAGCCAGGTCTGACGAGGTGACGGAGCTGCAGCGTGGCTCGCATGGGCGACGTCAGCGCTGGAAGACAGGAGGGCATGGACATGCTGTGGGGGACAGGACATACTGGCATCATTCCGTTGGACTTTGGCATTGGCAGATGGTGTTGCATGAATAAAATCGTGTTAATGATTATGATAGTCGCCCAACATTTGGTGCCTGTCTCCGCCTCTGGCGCCACTCTTATCTACACTGCGGAGGCAGACGGTGAGGAGTTTGTTTAGTCGACAGAGAGTCCTGTGACTGTGAGTCGACAGTAGAGAAGCTCAGCACAGCAGGGACAGTCGCGGAGACTGGACTGTACTCGTCAGGCGTCCTGTACAGTGGACAGTGAACAGTGTTAGGTGTCTGTTACAGTGGAATCGGTGTCCAGCTGTCTGGACAGTGGACACTGGACAGTACCAGGTGTCTGTACAGTGGACAGTGTCAGGTAACTAGTACAATGGAACAGTGCCAGGCGCCTGTACAGTGGACAGTGCCATGTAAGTACAGTGAACATCTGCTCAGTTAACAGTTAACAGTTAACAGTTAAATATTTGCAAAGAAAGCAATGTAAAATAATTTACAGTGAACAGCGCAGTGAACACAGCGGGAGTCGTACAGCCATGTCGAGGCCAGGCCGGCCGGCGGGTGGTGACGGCAGTGAGAGTGGTGGCAGCACTGCAGGATCCGGAATGTGAACTCAGCTGCTGCACGTGTGCGGGGAACATATTTACCTGGTAGTTGATCCATGTGTCTACTTATTCACATGCGAATATTGATATCAAGATTCGGCTTTATGCGAAATTGAGGGCTGTATCAGAAATACAATGGAGCAGCATTTACGTCTGTAGGCTCCGTCCACTGCAGCGTGCACTTGCAGAGCCGCTATGCCGACTGTCGGTGTTCTCCGTTCGGGCCGTCTCGATGATGAGAAGCAGCTACTCATATCCGGCAGCCATGGCAGATAGGACTACCAGAAGCCACCTCGACTACCAGAGTGCCAATCATGGCTTCAGATGTGGACACGATGATCGAGCTTGGGTCCAGTGCACTGGACATTTCCCCGGCTACTGACGGAGACCAGCTTACAAGAGGACACTGCTGCAGGGACCAGCAACAGGCCACCACTACTGATCCAAGGGATCAGGGCAGGTGACCCTACACCGCGGCTGGTGATCGCCGAGACTGAGAACCCCGGCTTCGTGCTGGTGCTGCAGGAGCGGAGAGACGACTGTCCGCACCAGGAGAGACTGCCGGTCAAAGCTGAAGCTGTTAACTGAGTTACCTTAGCGACTACCAGAATGGTTAGTCACTCATGTAGACTGGCCAAAAGGCAACAGCAGTAGCGCACCACAAATGGGCCTGCCTGCTCGTATTCACACCCGATCGAAATGAATACGTTTAGGTGTATCTGAGTTTGCGATGAAGTTCCCTGTCTACACGTTACCTGTATGGTGGTTCTCCGACGAGTTCTTTTTACTCGCGAACCGCCGATACAACTGGCCAACCGGAGGCCGTGAGAGACAACATTAGGCGATACGGCCTTACATCCTAGTGCCTGTTGGTGCTCCTGGGAGCCACCAATAGAGCAGTTACAATGGCGCCTGTCCTTTCTATCGTGGCAGAGGTGGCGATCGTCCTCTCCAATCTGACGGATACTGCAGAGGTGTGCTGTTATCGCCTTCAAGATGTGCAAAACAGCTCTTGGCGGAAGAAGGCAAAGTTGTTGAAAGTCTTACTACGTCAAGACAGCGCTGCTATGGCTATGTGAGCAAACACCGACAGAGGATTGGACGAGCGTCAAGCTCAAGGGCGTTCTGAAGCTGCTTGGACTATCTGGATAAAGCTGTCAGGACAGGCAGCCTGCCGTGCTTCTTCTGGAGTTGCATCAATCTGCTTCGGTTTGCCAAGTTGAGGCTGACCGGAAGGCTAATGAAAGGAAAACGCTGGGATAACATCCGGCAGCACTTGAAGAGACTTCTGGCTCATGAGCTGTGTGTTCTCTATCCTGACCTGCGAGAGATGCTTACACGCGAGACCAGGGCCCAATCTTACCAAGTGCCGTGAATGGCGCAAGTACGGCATGCCGTGAGTGGAGTGCTCAGAATGCCGCACTTATTTAAGCACGGTGTTTGGTTCGGTCTATTTCGTTGTCTAAATAGCCTGGTCGGTAGAGCGCTGGGCTGATGACTGGATTATCCCCGGTTCGATCCCGAGTTCCGGAGTTTTTGCAGGCCGGTGCATCAATATGCCGTATTTACCCATTCACGGCATTTGGTAATACTGGACTCTTGGTAAGATTGGGCCCAGGTGGCAAACGGAGCGCCAGCTGCGCGTCTGTCTGTCACGCTGGATGATCAGGTTGTGGTGTGAAGGGGTAGCATGGCATAAGGCGTAATGAAGATTTCTCACCACAGACTATCTGAATGAAGAGCTGTTCCCCATTGCTGCTTACGAGTCAAATACATCCAGATGACGTGAAGCAGCCTGTTCCGCAGCCGGAACTTTTGAGCCCATGCGTACCACGTGCAGGAAAATGCTCTACCTGGCGCTGATCCGTGCGCCCCAGCTGGACGTGGCCTTCACACGCTCACTTCTTCTGCCAGCGATGGTGGTGGCTTCGTCTGGGACGCAGCTCCACTGCTGAGGACTTCTCACTGAAGATGACCTGAAGTGGTCTGCTGAGCGGACCCAGACGCCGTGCGGGCCTGGCTGAGACGCCAGCAACCAGCTGCCAGAGACCGAGAGGCCGGCCGGTCTGCTCCGCTGACCTGAGGTCATCTACGGGACCTCTGTGACCTGCTGCTGAACATTCCACTGCTTATTCTTCAGGGCTATCAGGCAGTAGGATGTACCCGACTACTTGGCTGGGCCATATTACTGAAAGGGCGACAGCTTGCAATACCAGTGGTTACCGATAGGCAACGCGTGGCTGCCGTAGAAGACAGTTAAGGCATTCCATGACTGCAAAGCTTTCAGCGTGTTTGGAGAGACGTTGGCTGACTGACCTCCACGTCCGACGCTCGGTATGGATCCGGCAGACAGCTATGGCGGACAGCCTGCCGAGGTCGGGGTGGAGCTGCGGCAGCTCTGTGACGATCCTGAGACGATCGCCGAGTACAAAAGAAACCTCCACTTCTTCCCGGACTCCTGGAAGCTGCGGGACTTCGTGTTTGCCAGCTGAGGTGTTGACCTGCGGTACCTGGTGTTCGTTGGTTCCCTGAAGTGTAGCGATGGTGGTACCCGGAGACTGTCGCTCCCACACCAAGTGGGGAGAACTATCATAGAAGTAAGTCGTGCAGTTTCTTGCCAGCTGTTTATAGGATTGGCACTTGTTGCTTGCATCATTCAGGCAATCGAAGTTATCATTAGACACATGTTTAAGAGATATCAGGAGAATCAAGAAGTGTTCGCTTGCAGCTGAGTATATATAGTTAAATTGTAAATTGTGATATGTAAAATTGTGTATATGTAGTATAATCGTTGATCATAAGTGACTTGATTGACCGTAAACATTGTTTGCTGTCTGATTGCTGGGTGTTTATTTAGCTGTATATAGTACCTTTGTGCCAATTGCGAAATCACGTAGGTACGATGTAAATACTGGAGCAGGCAGAGGCAAAAACTTATGCCGGACCCTGTACTTTCAGTAGTAATACAATTATATGCTATGCAATTAACAAATGTAATGTCAACTGTGACAGATTTCGCTAACAACCAGCTAGCCAAGCAGCTTACATTTTTTTCCGTGGATGTAATGTGCTTACGGCCTGTACTGGTTCCATGGGTTCAAGCTGTGTTAAGTTGTACACTACAAATGTCCAGAATGTCTTGTGTTCGGTTTTTCAATCGAAGCGATGTTCTTTCACGTGTTTCATAAATTATGATGGGGTGCTCATTATGTTTCCTCGTCCGTTGTCCGTTAAAGGCCGTTGTCCAGTAGTGCAGTGATTTTGTGTGGTGCAATATATGCAAATTTGGCTTTCCTGAATGTTTTGAAGAAATTTGTCACCAATCGGAAAAAAATGTTTATGTTATAAAACATTATTATTGTTAGCCTGCGGCGTGCCAATCCCGTGTCGTCAGTGGAAAAATCTGAAAGCTCCCTTGGTTTGCACGTTCCGCCCTGTTGTTGTTTAATTACCGCCACCTGAGGGGGCAACCTGAGGGGGCGGAAATCCCCCCCCCCTGCTGCGCGGGTTAATTACCGCCACCACCACCCTAGCAAACTTATGTCCTATAAGTGTTCCGTATGAACAGCAAACTACCTCTATATAGCTCGTTTAACCCGCGCCCTGGTGGGCCTCCAAGACAACTTCGCCATGGTGGGGGGGTCAAAATGATCCCCCTCTAATATGAAAACAAAAAGGGATAGAAAGACGCAGAAAAAAAGACCTTCGGAAGCTCTCAACATATAAATTCGAGTTTAAATATACCGTTTTTAGCTCTGGTCAATATTGAGGTCGCCAAAGGTCATTAAAGGTCAAATTTCAAAATTTTGGGACTTCGATTCAAACAACCCCATGTATCTTGTGAACTATAATAGCTAGTAACGAACGGGAAAAAGCAGTCGAAAGGTTATCAAATTTGCAATTGCACTAAATGTCCTCAAAATTAAGCTCGGATAAATAGTTTGGGCTTCCGAGGTGAGGTCAAAAATATCATTTTTGGCAAAACTTGTTTTCCTAAATAAATTTGTATCTACAAATGATAGAGCAATTATTTTAACACAACGTGTTTGTCTTATCGGGGCTCTTTGTAATATATATTTAATGATCTGGTAAGGTCAGCTTCAAAATTTGACCTCTGGTCAAAGTCATTAGGTGACACAGGTAGATCATGTTGCATATGCGGCGACTTCGCCATTTAAGGCAAATACAGTGGTGTCGCCCGCTTGTCTCTATCTTTATTCTAACATTAGTTATTAGCAAATAATTGCTGATGACCTCAGATGACCTTGTAGATATTACTTAGAAACAACTTCACATTGGTCATCCAGAATCAGCTAAAATAACGTGATGCTGAGAGCACCAGTCTGATCCAATGCATATTCTCTGAAAAGGATGCATTTGTTTAATTTCCCCTTCACTTGTGAAGGGAAGGTCAGTAAAATTACCTAACTTAGGTCACAGATAAAAAAGAGAGAGAGAGAGAGAGAGAGAGAGAGAGAGAGAGGAGAGAGAGAGAGAAGAGAGAGAGAGAGAGAGAGAGAGAGAGAGAGAGAGAGAGAGATGAGAGAGAGAGAGAGAGAGAGAGAGAGAGAGAGAGAGAGAGAGAGGAGGAGGATTGTAGATACTTATGATTTTATGAAATTCAGCAAGTTTCATATCTTTGGACAAAAACTGTGGCTTTTGCACGATCAGAAACATTTTGGAAGACAAGGCCTCTTGACGTGACTTGGTGAACTGACCTGAGACGACGTGAATTTACGATATTGATTAAGTGAGGCCACTTAATGTTCAACAGCTGTGCAAAATTTAGTGGCGCTGGGTGCCTCCGTTTTCCTGCTATTCTGGAAAAACCTCAGGGGGTCGAAATGACCCACCAGGGCGAGGGTTAATCAACCCGTGCCCCACTGGGCCTCTGCATTTCCTTCGCCCGACTGGGTTTTTTAACACCCCCTCTAACTCAGCTCTCACGGTATGTAAAAACAAAAAAAAATCGAACTGTTATCAAAAATCATTTCGAAACTATTTCAATCTTTTTTGCTCATGTTAAAACTCAGGTCACCAAAGGTCATCGAAGGTTAAATTTTCCAGTTTTTGGATATCGCTCCAGAAACCCCCACATATCTCGAAAATATGTTATCTAGAAACAAACGTTACAAAGACAATCGCTAGCCATATACATTTGCAATCGCAACCACCTTCTCAAAATTGACCTCAGGTCAATAGTTTAGGCTTTAGAGGTCATTAAACTCAAAATGCTGGTTTTTGCCAAAACATACTTTCGGAAATAACTTTTTGTTTCTAATAACAATAAACAAAACTGTTAAAGCCATCGTGTTTGTCTCGTCAAGGCGCTTTAAAATATGTAAAAATTGTATTATGTTAGGTCAACTTAAAAAACGACCTCAGTTCAAGGTCAAGTGGTGACCCAAGTAGGTCATGTTGCATATCAGGAGATGTGTCTTGACGAGACAAACACATTGGTGGAAAGTTAACACTCCCTATCTTCATTATGTTTAGAGGTTATTGACGAAAAAGGTTTGGTGACCTCGGATGACCTCAGATGACCCCGTAAGGGTCCCTGAACAAAACCTGCACTTGGATCATACATCATATCCTATTATAACATTGTTCAGAAGGAAATGGACTGATATCGTAGAAAAAGAGAGCATTTGAAATTTTGCATTGACTTACAATGGGAGGTCACAAAATTGACCCGAACTCAGGTCACCGTTATCAAAAATTCAAGAAACACATTTTGTAGGTACTGATGATTTGATGTAAACTTAAAAGTTTGATACCGATTCGTTAGAAACTGTGGACATGGCACGACTGCAAACCTTTTGGTAGGATGGTAACTTGACCTGACCTGGTGACCTGACCTAACCCGATACGAAACTTGAATTTTCGTTTAATGTGCGGAAAGGATCAATAAAATGTTATGCTAAATTTGGCGGCGCTACGCGCAGCCGTTTTTTCGTTATCTGGAAAAAACAGGAGGGGTGATCAAACACCCCCCCCCCCTAGTGGAGCGCGGGTTAAACCGCGCCCCACTGGGGAAGTTTTTTAACACCCCTTGTAATTGTATTGAGATAACGAAAAAACAGCGGCGCGCCACCAAATTTGACATAGCTTATCATT
Source organism: Semibalanus balanoides (assembly GCA_014673585.1). Lineage (NCBI taxonomy): Eukaryota > Metazoa > Arthropoda > Thecostraca > Balanomorpha > Balanidae > Semibalanus > Semibalanus balanoides. The sequence continues at coordinate 13,803 of VOPJ01000168.1, forward strand.
GATCCTTTCCGCACTTTTTGCGAAAATTTAAGTTTCGTGTCAGATTAGGTGAGGTCATTAGGTCACGTCAAGAGACCGCACCTCCAACAAAGTTAGCTGTCGTGCCAGGACCACAGTTTCTAAGGGATCGATATCAAACTTTAAGGATTGCATTAACCCTATTATTGCCGGGGGTGAGTCGGCAACCCCTATAGTTTTTTCGCGTACAGTTCATTCATAACTAAATCCACAATCTTCAAACTTGCTGACTTTTCTCATCATTTCATTGCGCATCAAATAGTGAACTTTTTCGAACTTAAATTATTAGGAGAGGGTCCAAGACATTTTTTAGGGGGCATGTTCGGCCGTTTTGAACAAAATATGTGCATAGTTAAGCACTCATGGAGAGTTGTTTGTTGAATTGAAGTGTTAGAGAAAACATAAATCGGTAAAGAATGTATTGTTCTTTCAGATGGAAATCTCCAAATTTAAAAAATTTGAATTTCGAAATCCCAAAATTTTGAGAAAAAGAAACGTTTTTTTCACAAAAAGACTTTTTTATATTTTCAAGACGTTAAAAAACGGAATATATGTGAAAGAAAACATGCAAATTAATGTGTTTTAAAAGTTTCAGAGTGATATATAAAGATGTGATAACCTGATGTCAGGTCAAATGCTACCCTTCCAATATAAATATATGGTGAAAAATGAAAAACAAGTGTTACACATTGTATCAATCCAATCATTTCAGTATCATGTCATCTTAGGCCCTTCTTGATGAACAGGATGAATTTGTTATCATTGACCTTTTTAAAGGTCATTCAAGGTCACGAAAATCTTGTATCAATAACTCGTGACATAAACACCATAGAGACTCGCAAATTGGTATCAAAACGTTTGTCTTGTCAATACACATCCTTTTATCTGCAGTTTGACCGACTTATGTCACCTTGGCCTTGACCTTGACATTAACCTTGACCCGGGGTAAAATTTTTGATTTGACAAAATTGGTATGATTCGAACTGCAATGACGAGAAAAACACGATAATATCAATATAAATGCTTTACATATATGTTGTATATAAAAAAGTTATTTACGAAAACATTTGTGCTCAAAAACATTGTTTAATTATTTGTTGACCTATACAGCCCAAACAATTGATTTGTGGTCATTTCTGATGACATATACGCAAAAGGCAATTAAAACAGCTTCACAGTACTTTTCCGGATTCCTCCTAGCTGTCATAGTTTTTGAGATAATGGCAAGGTTTCCTGAAAATATCATGTTTTGACAAATATTACTTTTGATGACGTCATTTGACCTTAAAGATAGTGATCCAAGGTCATCAATATTTGGAGAGAAAAAATCGAGTTCTTTGCCGACCCTAACAACATAAGTTTCATGTTTCTAGCTCTTATGGCAGCCGAGATCTGAAGGGAGGGCCGAATAAGCCCCCCTGACAGATTCGTATACTTTTCATCCCTCCAGGAATAGGGTTAAGTCATCAGAACCTACCAACAAAATGTGTTTCTCGGATTTTTCATACAAGTGACTTGATGTGGGGTCATTTTTGTGACCTCACATGATAAGTCAATGCATACATATTTGTATGCTTTATTTACGATGATATCAGTCCAATTAAGTCTGCCTAATGTTACCATATGATAACATTAGCCAGATTACTATGCCATTTTCTGTGGAAACTAAGTGATAATCCTTAGAAATACTGTTCGTCAAAAATCAAATCAGATGTATTCTTTATCAACGTTATCATAATTCACGTCAGTCGGTACGTATGAACACTTGACATTTGTGTAATTAGCAAATGCGTTTCAGCTCTTGACTTTCCAATGATTTAGTTTCAACCCGCGCACTGCCAGGGGCGGTTCTCCCATATATATCGGCAAGGCAGGCAATGCCTACCCAGTCCGGTAGCTATCTCCCGATAACAAAATGTATATCCCATTATTTTTTATATCTGTTTTATATGATTCTTGCAATTAGAATAGGCCTATTGACCATTTTCCGTTTTCAAAAAAGGACCATTTTCAAGAAAATTTTCTTCGAAACCATAAATTAAGCAAAAATGTAAGAAAACCCTTGCCTAAGCTTGCCTACCTCGTCTTACTAGATTCTCGACCAGCCTGTGCATAAATCTATAGGAACCTGCTGGTAGATAGTAGCTGTAAGGTCGGCAAATTTACTAGAAAATTGAGAAGAACACACCTTTTTCAAGCGCAATAACTTCAGAAAAGAAATTTGACGGCAAAGCCAATTGTTATCTGGTGGACTCTAATATTGACCTATAATTTTTTTTACCAAAATAGTTTCGAAATCCTTTTTGACGAGCTCTCAACGGTATTTTTGGTTTATGTTAAGTCATTGATAGGAGCGAGTTAGAAGGGGGGGTGGTTCGAAACACCCCCCCCCGGGCCCGAGGGAGGTGGCGCGAGCACCGGCCCGCGGCGGTTAAGGTGAGGACAGTCCCTTTAACGTGCCTTTTTGCGTAGGGAGCCTTCATTCCGGAGAAATTCGTTAAATTTGGAGTGCTACACCAGGGCAACTAGACACCGGTTAGAACGGTAAGGAATGTAGCGCCCAAATAAATTAAATAACATAAGTTTGTTTTGAAAACATATTTTGTCTATGGTAAATTAACGGTATTGTATTGTGTCATTAAAGGGACTGTCCCACCTTCAAAAAATGTGTCAAATGTTCGTCGTTTGTGGTGCAAAATATGAAGTGAATGCTGTTGAACACGATTAGGACATTTTTTTCTCTACGAACAGTGCTCAATTTAATTAAAAAAAAAACAGTTTTAATATTTGGGCTGATGACGTCATATGAAGGATGTTTTTGGAAAAAAGACAACCTTCACGCTGTTATAAGTAGGACTAGTGTATGGCTAATGTATGGCCAAAGGTAAAACAAGTCGACTGTAATCAACATTTAGCAAGAGAGACTACGCATCGGCTTCCACCGGCCACCATTTAAATACATTGGGGCTGGACGATGTACAGATTGCAAATCCAAACTCGAATTTTTTGTGATTTCGACCTCCAGTGTGTTTTAACTTTACCATACATAAATTTCAATGCCAAGCACGCAAAATGGCTATCTCAACTCAAATCTTATGTTAAGGTGGGACAGTCCCTTTAACTTGCATTTCCATATATTAAATCTTAATTTATTAAAATCACTTCCAGCAAATCTACTGAGGCATAGTCGAAATAGTATAGTTTTAAGTACCTTTGGTATCATATGACAGCGTTAATCAAACAACTAAGCGCCTCTACTAGCATTATAGATGACGCTGCAGTCGCCACTTCTATGCTACGCCATAGTCGGCATTGGGCGCTCCGATATTTTTACCCCCAAGACCATTTCACCTCTTTGTGTCCAGAATATCGAAAAATGGTAAATATAAACGTTGTAGCCAAGTCTCATAGCTATATGTTGCAGATGTCGGAATTTAAATATGTCTCATAGGTTACGAGCCAGACCCGTCTGAAAATCATCGCTTTTACATTGGAACCCTATGGTCTAGTAGATTTTGAGCGCCTAAACTCCCGAGTGCTGCCAACTGTTACCGGTGAGGGCTGTGCTATACCTACTGCTTTAGCCGAGGCTGTATATAAACGCCATAGCTATGTGTGGAAGATGGGTTGGTTGGCGTTAGAGATGGTTTTGAAACTGCAGCTTCTAGCTACTTACATTATGAATCATTATCGATGCGCCTATGTTATGAAATATTATCGATATGAGAAATGAAGTATTATGATTATCTATGTTTTGTATGCTTATGTTGCCTTGCCTACCTAGTTTCAAGGGCCCAGCGCCGCCCCAGCATATTTCTGACGAAAAAAAGGTAGGTGTACCAGTTATATTAAGTAAGCTTTTGTTTCCGGACCCGGAACCGGACCCAGCACTTGTGTATTTTAGTCATAGGATTTTACTGTCTGGACCAAGGCTCTATAACAAGGTAGGCCATTCCGGCCATGAAGAATTATAACTATTAATCGTAGAAAACCCTGCATTCAGGTCGTGACGAAGTATGACAGTAGTATTTTCATAAACCGTGTCAACTCACGTGCCTTTATGCGTAGGCATCCTCATCACGGATAATTATAACGGAGTAATAGTAAAGATAGCAGCGTCTGTATTTCCGCGCTGTAAGAACACAGCCAATAGTCTATGTCTGACAAGGCCTGAACAAGGACGCATGAACCGGTGGGGGGGGGGGGGCAGAGGGGCAGCCGCCCCCAACATTGTCAGATTTTAACATTACGCCTATGATGTTGCATGGAAATAATTTACTCCAGAATGCCTCCGCCCACAACTTTCGGAGAGTTCCGGCTCCCCTGCGCCTGAATATACGTGCCTTTATGAATAGGGAACCTCCAAAATGAACCTCCAAAATGATCCTAACTTAGCTGACTGTTTTTTGTTTTTTCATGTGCGAATTTCAGTCGGGGCCACTCAAAGTAATTTTACCACCCCTGGTCAGGTCATTTAATGTGACCTGGCAACATGACCTTGAAAGTTAGGAAGTTAACAAATTCAGACAAGGTGGGTAATTGATGGTCAAACAACTATGCAAAATTTGGTGGCGCTAGAGTCCGCCGTTTTTCCCTTAGTTTTGCAAAATAAACTTTTTTGGCGGATATCCCCCCCCCGTCGGTGTGCGGGTTTATACATTGTTTTCGCAAATAACTCCCTCGTGAAATCAGCTACTACTAAAACTTTTTAAAATATTGTTAAATGTTTTAAAACATTTCGCGCAAAGTAATCCACCGTAAAAGCGTCTTCTATGTTAATGAACCTTATAAAACACTTCAACAATACGACATCACATTTGCAATATTATTAGAACAATAAGTCATAGTATGTAATAGAAGTGTAAAATGTAAAAATCCCAAATCATATTCAATCCAAAGTCTGATCTAATATGAAAATGTTGACCGACAAGTGTTCGATGAGTCTAAATCCACAGCAACACACAAGTGCGTGATATTATGTTGTGTTAATAGAAGGCAAGTAAATATGATTGGTTAATGTTTACCCATTTTGTAAAAATAATTATATGCTTAATCGGAATGGGAAGGACCATGGCTATAGAAGAACAGGTTGTCTCATTCCTACGCCACCACCTCTGCTCTAAGTTCTAGGTTGTATACATCACATTTGTAATATTCTCCGAGTGCTACAAAATAAATCAATTATATTCTTACACAAAAACAAAACGATAATGAAGTGCTGAATTTGAAAAGGGAAATAATACAAAGCAAAATATCCATTTGGTATGAATTGTTGTAAAATAGTGAAACAGACATTTCATATTTCAAACATTATAGTTGATACGAAGAAACCACCCATATTGCCAGATGTTGGATTAGTTGAGTCACGGTTGTTGCCATGGTAACACAAGCCTGCACGGCACCTTCGTTCCGCTTGTGCGCTGATTACGATACTGACGCATTGTCAATAAAGGCGAAATCTGACGCCTAATACCGACAGATGCGCTAAAAGTGACCCCTATTGAAAGGGTTCCATAAAACAGTTTCATGAGCAAAAGTTGTACTCAATTTTCCCAAAATGCTCCCAGATATGAAAAGGCAATGCCTTTGGACTCACATTTGTGACCATCTTCTGAACGAATTGTTTGGGAAATGCTTGAAACTGCAACCCGAATACCACCTGTTTTCCATAGGCTAACATGTTAAAGCCGGCTCGCTGTAGAAGTGGTGACAACACAGCTCAAGTGTTGCCAGGCAAATTGAGGTGGCTGGGCAGGACCGGGCATGGGTCTTAATATTATGCAATTTTAATGGGTCTTGGTTTGGGTATGGACTTGTTGTCATGAGCTTTCGGCTGTTGCTGGGCTTGTTGTTTGGGCACCCATTGCAAACTATGGTTCAAACAACCCCCCAGTAGGGCGCGGGGAATGCACAGGGCTAAAAAAAGCTGAAAGCTGGTCGCCGACGCGATTATTTTCCTAACAATTGGTCGCTGTACATTAGTTTTAACACATCTACATCTTGAACACACCAATTCCAGTTAACACTGGTCACTACGTTTCTGTCTAATGCAAAATAGCTAAATACTAGAAGGGAGGTCTTTGGCTCGCTCCGCCACGCATCTATATAATATTCTGGAGGGTGAGTAGATTTCTGAACTTGCCTATGATTTCGCTAGAAACCTCTGCTTTTGGCATCTTTGAAGCACTTGCAAAGATTAAATTTAAGCTTGCTTTAGCTGGCTGTGCCTGTAAGCAGCAATTTATTATTTTATTCGGGATCTTCGGAACGGAGGCTCTACCTCCCAACCGCACGTGAATAACACCGCGGACGCATTAAATTTCTTGCTGTCCGCTCGCGCGTACTGTGATTGGTGTATTCTACTACCGGAAGAGAGAACCATTCCTGCGACGATTCGTCGGCGGCGTATCGGCGATATTTTAACAACCACTTTATTGCCATTGGTTTTAAACGTTTGTGGTACGCACGAAAAAGCGCCGAATGGCAGCGCCCGAGGAGTTACGTGGTAGATACTTGGTGGTGGATGGCGTGGTAGTTTCTTGATTGCGTAGGAGGGACATCAAATCTCAGACTAGCCAAACTTAGTAAATGTAAAAGTTTAATATTTACAAAAAAACATCGGAAGCGAAACTAATGAACAGCCTAAATGAAACAAAACGAAACTAATATTTTCCCGGCCGTCTTTATTGGTCGCCTACTTCAGTCAGCAAGCTGGCTATCTGTCGCCGAACCCATCGGCAGGAGGCGTTTTTTTTACCCTGGGAAATGCAGAGGCCCAGTGCGGCGCGGGTAAACTCCTTTTCCGGGCTGGAGGGGGGGGGGGCAGATTCTGCCCTCCCCAGTGTTTTTTCGCTTGCCGCTTCTAAACCGTTAGGCCTAGCGTCTTGGCACTTTGTGACTTTTCCTAGAACGGAATGACGCGTTTTGTGCTATAATTTGTATAAAAAAATCAAACCAGCAGAGGCAATGCTAGGCATTTTATTTCGGGAGGGTGTTACCAATGCAGTTGTGTGGTGCGTACTTTCTTCGTAGTTTGCGGAACAGTAAATGCGTCAGAAGCGTTGCCACTGCAATATAAATAACAAATACTTAAGTTTTACATATTTTGGGGCATAGGGGCACTCAGGTACATAACATAGGTGGCGATACCTACCGCCTAACTACATCAAACTTCACATAAGTATGATCATATAAAGCGTTACGCAAAGAGTGACCCCATCCCTCCCCCACCGTTGTTCACCTTTATCCGCCTATGCGCAATATGTAGCATTTAACCAATTACATCAAATATGACCACAGGAGCCGTTCGTATTGTCCCAATCAGTCACGAACAGCACACATTTAATATCCTAAAATTCC
>VOPJ01000169.1:0-12955 GCA_014673585.1 Semibalanus balanoides
GTCACCACGCTGGCCGAAGGTCACGTGAGTTCGTGTATTCACGTTCATCCGCTTTCGTGGCTTTGCATTAACGTCATGTCAAATTATAAAAAACAAAAACAAAACAAAACAATGAGTATAAATACAGGCACACAATTCACACATTCCATGTAATAATTGTCATAAAGGGCAGCAACAATCAAGTCGACTGGTTTCGGGGGCCAAACAGGGCCTTTTAACTTCTAAACCAAGCAACATAGAGCAACGCGGTAAGAACCAGCATGTTGTCATGTGATGAATCTAACGGTATGCAATTGTTAGGTTTCAAGTCAACAAGTGACCTCCCAGGTCAAGTGAATGACCTCGACTCGATCACGTGCAGAATAGCGATTTTTCTCTGTCAGAAAACCTCAAATGAGAAATTGACAAATGTAAATAGAAAGGCATGTTCCTTAAAGAGACACTGCCACCTTACCAAAAGTTCTCAAATTTACGCCGCTTGTGGTGCTAAAAATGAAGTAATTGCTGCCGAACACGATTATGACATTTGTTTCTCACAAATAGTGCTCAATTTCATAAAAAGTTGAGTTTTAATATTTAGGCTGATGACGTCAAATGAAGGAAATTCGGGAATAGAGGAAACCTTCACGCTGCCATATGTACGGCTAATGTATGGCCAAATGTAAAACAAGTCGACTAGCATCAACATTTAGTAAAGAGTGACGTAATCGGATCAGGGTTCCCGTTCAAATACACTGGGGACTGGGGATGTTACAGATGTCAAAACCAAACTCAAATTTATTTTGTGATTCGACCTCGGTGGGTTGTTTTAACTTATACATATACATTATTTCAATGGCCTAGCACGGAAAATGGCTATCTCAACTCAAATCTAATATTAATGTGGCAGTGTCCCTTTAACAAATTTTGTCTGCAAAAAAATACAGAACAAGTATTATTTGTTCATATCTGGTCAAAAATATGTCACAAAAGATATTTAAACAAGTGACGCCATGAGTTTCTGACACTTAGGGAGCCATCCCTCACACAAAAATAAACAAACATTGTTTAGAAATTTGTTTTGGGCATTGCCCATGTTCAGTTCTCTCACATATTTGTTGTGTTTTTTACATCTGTGAAAATTGTGATTTTGTAGTGATTTTTCACAAACAAATAGTGGTCAAAAACGAAAAATTTGACAAATTCAAGTTTTACATTTTAAATAAATTGTCGTTTCTAGATCTTCGTCGTTTTCTGTTTGCAATTGCTGCCAAACCCCATTTTCTACGATTTTACCAATATTTACCGTTTTTCCAGCAACATGACGTCGCTAAAACGTCATGATCTCCCACACGACAGAGCTAATTTCAATGAAATTCGGACAGCATACGTATAATTGCTGTACACTCAGCTACTAAACATTTGAGAAAGATGCGCCGCATGTGTAAAAAGTTATTGCAGAAAAACCTCAGGAGTGCCTGTCAGCCTCCCGAGTAAGGCGAGTGTTAAATCAGTTACGAATGCAAGTCCGATAAGTTTTCAGAATTGTGTAATACTTTTTGGATTTCCCCCTCCCGACTCCCCCTCCCCCAAACACCCATTCTGGATCCGCCTTTGACTAGGAGAGTTATTCGAATGAGCGTGTATGATATTCGATTTAAAACTCGATTATCATCGGAAACTCGAAAGCTAAATCAGAATGATGTGTCAGTTTCCATAATCGAAATACGTAATGTTTAGGCAAACTAGCCATAGCGTTCAGTCATTCGCTGACACATCCTGGTCTTATTTTCAAACAACTCTGAACCAAACCTATTTCGACACGCATTAGCAGAAGGCGAAACCATCAGTTGCTGGGAGGTCGACGGAAAGTACTACATAAACGCCGCCGCTCGACAGATTTGCGGTTCGGTCGCCAAAGTTACCAGACAGCCTGGCACCACCGGGCTCGACTGAAGAAGGGTCATCGTTTGGAGTCGGATACTGCATCCCGCGCGAGAACGGGACAACTTTTAAAGCTCGAAGGCGAAATGTGTTTGCTTAATACATGGAAGCGATTTGAAGTTGACTACATTTTTGGTCGAAACGCCACAGACATGTTCCATTTCCGCAATGCATCGGCTTCTTTGCACAAATTTCCCTTCTGAAGCTTCCTGGATTTGCTGAGGACAACTTTAAACAAGATTGTAATCCTTGAATTCGGCTTTCGTCCCAGTAAGCCCAGACATTTCGGCGAAATATTCCCTGGTTCATCGTCTTAAATCTTGACCAGTGTCCTTTGACCGTGGCATGACTGGGCTATTATACAAGTATGGCGACCTTTGAACTCGGAACAGCAACACTTCCGTGTGACTAAGAAGGCGTGATATCACTTAGAGTACCGTAAGTAAACTGACCAGGAAAACCGTCCGTCAAAAAACGATTGAGCTGTTTACTGGAGAAAGGAGTATGACGTAGGCCGATGGAGTCGATAACCTCGGCTAATTTATTCCTGCAAGGTCTAGAACAAGAGTTTGCCCACTTTGAATTTGAGTTATACGTTGATCTGGCTCCTCGTTCAATATCATCATGGCGGATATAAACTAACCAAAGCACAAGAGTCGCGCTGGAACCAAAACACGTTACAATCCGGTACTTTTAGGCATGGGATGCAGTAAGCCATACACAAAATTATAGACTGAGCCTTTGTAGGGTAACTGAGCCTTTGTAGGGTAACAAGTCTAACTGAGCCACCGAGTAACGCTGTGGCAAGTGGCAAAGACAGTTTTCTTTTGTCTCTATAAGCTCACAATTTTGAGAAATTTTTGAAGGTTATCTGAATCGGGTATCTTTCCCGGGGTAAAAGGTTGATAGTAATGACAAAATCGGCCCGAACGATACCACCTGTTTGGTTCGCGAGTACAGGTTTGCAGCAGCTATACCGTGCAGAGAGGCCGTGGTTCTGACATCACTTCAGTCGAATGAGTCAGCAGCAAAAATAGACGTGGCGTGGCCTGCGGTGTGAAGCCAACAGAAAAAACAAACATGAGGTAATGTCCGGCAAACAGTATTATGACCATTCAACGGTTTGTTGGTACAGTAGCCAGGCGCGGATCCAGGGGGCGCTTGGACGCCTCCCCCCCCCTGAGCCGGGGCTTTCCTATGGCGCGCCCTACGGGCGCACCGGAGAGCGCAACTTTTTGTATTGCGCCCCTCCTGACCGAAATCCTGGATCCGCGCCTGTTAGCTAGTAATGACAAAGTTAAACCTTGGTTGACGCGTTGAAAGCTCAGGTTGACACACAAACATGCTATCTGGTGCAACTCTCCAGAGTTCAGTGGATGCAACTGACCACGTTTGCAGCGTGTTCTCTGCGGTGAAGGGACACGCCAACTATACCAGGCACGGCACGTGTCGTGTCGACCAAATGGGCTGGCAACAGCACTGATCCAATCGCATTTTACCGACCAATCTTGAGGTTTACTTGAACTCTTTGCTTGTCGATTATTTTGCTGTGGTACGGATATGATGGTTGGTCAAATGCGTTAACACACCGATCAACATGCATCACGTCACGTTCCGCCCCCATCCTACACTTTAACCTCCGATTCAGATCAACTTCCCCATCCACAGAAGTCGCAACTCTTGCCGACTTCCGTCCGATCACGTGCTGAAGTAAGTGCACCGCTTCCCCTGATCCCCGAGCGGCGAGCAGCCACCTCCTTCCCCCAGTGGCAGCAGCCACCTCCTTCCCCCAGTGTCAGCCACCAGTGCAGCCACCTGTGGCTCACTCCCTCCCTCCTCCTATATCCGGACCTCCCCGAGCGGAGAGCAGCCACCTCCTTCCCCTGCAGTGGCAGCCACCAGTGCAGCAGCCACCTGTGGCTCCTCCCTCCCTCCTCCTATATCCGGACCTCCCCGGCAGCCTCCTTCCCCCAGCGGCAGCCCACCTCCTTCCCCCAGTGTCAGCCACCAGTGCAGCCACCTGTGGCTCCCTCCCTCCCTCTCCTATATCCGGACCTTCCCGAGCGGAGAGCAGCCACACTCCTTCCCCCTGCAGGTGGCAGCCCACCCAGGCAGCAGCCACCTGTGGCTCCTCCCCTCCTCCTCCTATATCCGGACCTCCCCGAGCGGAGAGCAGCCACCTCCTTCCCCTGCAGTTGGCAGCCACCAGTGCACAGCAGCCACCTGTTGGCTCCTCCCTCCCTCCTCCTATTCCGGAACCTCCCCGACGGCGAGCAGCCATCTCCTTCCCCCAGTGGCAGCCACGTCCAGTGCAGCAGCCACCTGTGGCTCCCCATCCCTCCCTACAGGCTTCCTATATCCGGAGCCGAGTCACCAGCTGATGCCTAACCAGGCCGACCGACACCGGCAGGCGGCACAGCACACCAACTCCGCTGACTGAGTGGTCTCGTGACCCTAATAAGATCAGTCATCTCTCTCCAGTGTACCATTAGGGTGCGGGGGCAGGTGCAGCACTATGCCAGGCGGATCCCTGGTGGGGCACGCGAACATGTGGGGCACGACACGCATACACCTATCAGGCGCGGATCCAGGGGGAGCGCTTGGGCGCCCCCCATGCCCTTTCCACAGATAGTGTCCTCGTGAACTAGCAGCCGAAGGTCAGCCGAAGGTGAAAGCAATCGAATGTGAAAACTACAGCAGCCGAAAGTCAAGCCCTTTCCATAAATATTGTCTTCTGAACTATGACTCCTTAGCCGTTCTGCAGAGTTCAGCTGGGTCTCACGAGGGCTACCAAAAGTGGTCTTCTCGGACATTTTCAGTCGCGGTGCGGCGGTGGCGCGGTGAAGGTCATTTAGAGGTCAGTCCGGACGCGGTCAGGCGGCGTCCGACTGCCCGGTCTGAGACAATCCCCCCCCCCCTGTCTGGGGAGGAGAGGGGGCAGATGACCCGGTTATGGGCTGGATCGATATGACCGGGAGGGGCCGGGAGGGTAGGGGTCACGGAAGGCCCCCCTACTCCTCCTCCCGTCACGAATCCACTGAGACTCAGACTCTATCTCTGACTTACTCTGACTCTCAACTAATTCTGACTCTGACTCTTAACTCTGACTCTTAACTCTGACTCTTAACTCTGACTCTTAACTCTGACTCTTAACTCTGACTCTTAAACTCTGACCTCTTAACTCTGACTCTTAATTCTGACTCTTAATTCTGACTCTTAAATTCTGACTCTTAAATCTGACTCATAACTCTAACATGACTCTGACTAACTCTGACTGACTCTAATCTGACTGACTCAACCTCTAACTCTGACTGGCTAACTCCGACACTAACTCTGACTCTGACTCTACTCTGACTCTGACTCTGACTCTACCTCTGACTTAACTCATACTTGATTCATACTTGACTCATACTTGACTCAAACTTGACACCGAATTGAACCCTGATACTCTCCTTTGGCCTCCATTCGGGTTATCATTACTATTCCTATTCCTCTTGCTTGTCAGTCTCTGAGCCAACTATGATCTGATTCGTCTCCCCACTCTATTCGCCGAACTTCGACTCGCGGATGACTCTGACTCACTGAATGTAAACACATTTGAGTCATAGGACGAGTTCGCCACTCCCACTGAGTCACCAGGAGCTGCCGACAGACCACAGCAGAGCCAAAGAACGGGGCTGTCAAATATATAAAAACATGACGCCACAAACAACGCCTTGGAAGCCACTCTCTACAACCGCAATGATATAAGTGCAATGCAATGTTTAAACATCATGGAAGCGACACTCGGTGAATGCAAGAAGTCTTATAATCTATGAAACTCGGATAGGCGTGGAAATCTCATTATGTACGTCATCGCCGAGACAGTCGCAAACAAACGAAGACATACAATCACCGAGAGCACTACAACCTGTAAGTATGCATTTACATATATGTCCCCAATGACCATACAAAGTATGCAGCATTGATGGTGAGGTAGAGGTAGGCCCCTGTGTCGGCTTTAACCCCAGGTGCTGCTACAGCCCCAGGTGCTGGGCCAGCTATAACGACCAACCTCAGCGGGCTTCCATGGCTCGTAAAGCTGATGTTACCGATCCAGCCTGTCCCATAGGAAGCCGTAGCTGCGCCACGCGCCAGTCGGACTTATGTCGGTCACGGTTCGCCAAGCGCATTCCGACGCGGTTATATAATAGTTCGTGCCCTAGCGCGATTACGATGCACGACAAATTTCACACCAGATTTAACTGGAATGCTGGAAATCTTGAAACCTTGTTTAGCTAGCAGTAAGCTGTTCATAGGATTAACCAATGCAATGATTTCCCAATGTAATTGTTGCAAGCGCTAAATCCGAGATAATTAGTCGTTGTTGTCACGCAAGTCATTGCGTATTCAACCTAAGCTAATTACAGCTGGAGAGCGGGCCAGTGGGGACTATACTTAATTAATGTAGACATGGAACATAATCCATCGTATTCACAACACCTATGCCTATAATTACAGTCTAATTAAATTCACCAATGGTACCTACTTTATTTCTAAGCTTCACGAGGAAATTTCCTCAGGTGATGGCTTTTTCCTCCCCTAAGAGAAAGCGATCAACATAATTTAAAAAAATGATGACCTTTAAGGAAACTGCAGGGGTGGTAAAGTGTTCTGTCCTTATGGACAAGGTCGGGGAAAAAATGTTCATTCTGATGTGGTACCGGGGGCAAAATGACAGTACAGAATAATAACTATGGCATTCCTGTGAAACTAAGTGATAATCCTTAGAAATATGTTCGTCAAATCACATTAGTGTATCTTGCATCACGATATAAATTACGTCAGTCGGTATGTATGAATCAACATACATGTTTTTTAAATTAGCAGTTGAGTTTCAGCTCATGATTTCCAATGATTTAGCTTCACCCATATTTCCGACGAAAAAAATGTAGATAATACGACGTTATCTAGTAGTAAGTAGGCTTTTGGTTCCCCGGAGCCCGGACCGGACCCAGCCCTTGTGTATTTTTATCATAGGATTCTACTGACGTCAGAGATTTTAGTGTTTTACCAGCGTGACTTTGAAGAATTATACCTATAATAGTAGAAAATCGGGGGCATTCGTATAACTTTTCCAGCGGTATTTGGCAATTGCGTCATTTATGGCGCATGTGATAGTTAATTTGTTTGTATACAAACCAATACAAACAAAGTGAAATAAATTAATCCTATCACCGAAGCGACTAATTTTATCACCAAAAATGATTTACAATCACCGAAATGTAGCAACATATTGAGGATGATGAACGATAGAATGTTTTATAAATATTTGAAATGGCTCCAAGGGTAAGGTTAGGTTAGATGTGTTTAGGTGGAATAATTTAGGTTGTGGTTTTTGGTGTGTAATTTAGGTTTGTAGGTAATTGCCTTATGCAATTGTTAATTGGGTTATATAAATGAACGCCATCAACGGCCTGGTGTGGATCGACAACTTATATTGCTACTACCAGTGTCGTTATCCTTTACAGGTGGCGCTGGCGACAGGCGCCGAATCCGAAATGCCTATATTTATAATTATATAGCTCAAGCTGGGGATAACATACAAAATTACCCCAGCTGGCCGGGGTCATTTTTGTATGTGCACGCCTGGTCGGGCACCCAAAGCAATTTTACTACCCCTGGGAACTGTTCACCTTGACAATGAAGTTTGAGTTGAGATAGCCAAACTGTACTCCATGCTCCCAAATTGACTTGAGAAGCTTTCACATCTTCATAATAACCCCTCAATTAATTAAAATTTGCTCACCGGAGTCCCAAAAGCCGGGACGAGTTATGCCGTGCAAAGACATGCGTCGTTCTTCCTTTGGACGGCAGAACGCACCGTGACTCCCATCGCTGATTGGCTGATTTGTCAAGGTGAACTGTTCCTTGTAAGCACTCGCGTGACCTCAAACCTGTGTCCAGGCCATCGCCACCAAACAGCCCCCGTCGCTAGCGATGCAACAGCGCCGGTTCGGCGAAGTGACGTCACTGCATCTGTGACGTCACGGCGTGTGTCGGGTCGTGTGTTGACCGTGAGTTGCCCGAGCACAAGTAACGGCATAGACCTGCGAGCGGCCGCGGCCGGCGCCCGCCCGGGGTGCTGGCTGAAAGTCAGGCGGGGGTCAGCTGGGGTAGCTGGGTCAGCTGGGGTCAGCTGGGTCAGCTGGGGTCAGCTGGGTCAGCTGGGTCAGCTGGGGTCAGCTGGGGCAGGCTGGGGGCAGCTGGGGGCAGCTGGGGGCAGCTGGGGGCGCTGGGGCAGCTGGGGGCAGCTGGGGAGCTGGGGCAGCTGGGATCAGCTGGGTCAGCTGGGGTCAGCTGGGTCAGCTGGGGTCAAGCGGGGGTCAGCTGGGTTCAGCTTGGGTCAGTTAGGGTCAGCTAGGGCAGCTGGGGGCGCTGGGGTTCAGCTGGGGTCAGCTGGGGCAGCTGGGGGCAGTGTGGGCGTGGGGGCAGCTGGGGCAGCTGGGGGCACTGGGGGCAGCTGGGGTCAGCTGGGGGCAGCTGGGGGCAGCTGGGGGCAGCTAGGGGCAGCTAGGGTCAGCTGGGGGCAGCTGGGGGCAGCTGGGCAGCTGGGGTCCAGCTGGGTCAGCTGGGGCAGCTGGGGGCAGCTGGGGGCAGCTAGGGGCAGCTTTAGGGGCAGCTAGGATCAGCTGGGGGCAGCTGGGTCAGCTGGGGCAGTTAAGGACAGATGGGGTGAGTTGTGGCACCCTGGATCAGCCGAGAACAGCTGGGGTCAGGCGAGGCCACCCAGTTCGAAGTTCAGTTTGCGATCCATGTTACGGTGACGTCAGCACGGTCCCTGGGCTAATTAGTCGTCCGAGCTGGATGTGTACGAACAGTGTCAGGTGTCAGGTGGCAGGACCGTCCCTCCGTAGCACACGGGGAAATGTGCAGCAGTTCACTCCAATTGGCTTCAGGGTAGGACAGGATTCTGAGGTTAAGTCAATCGCTAGTTGGTGCAGGTTTGAGCGAAAACACCATTTGTCAAATACCTCTCGTTATCTTTTGTCGAGTAATATTATTTCCTTTTTAAACCGCTTCAGAATTAAATCCGCGTTCACAGCAGCAATTTCAAGTATCAACACCAAATGACACACACTTTAGGGTAATGATAAATAAATCGTATTTTTAATAAGGGAGAAGTCGGCTAGTATACCTACATCCAATTAATTTCAGTGGTTAAAACAGGCATGGGCCGGGGGAATGACACCCTCACGTTTCTTATACTTTTCCTATAATATTGCATTATTATTGGTGATAAATATTTGGATGGCAAAAGGTTCACCAAGACGAGAAAAGCCCAAATATGCAGAAAAATATTACAAGTTCCGGTAGCCGATCGGGGGGGGGGGTCTCTCAAGATGAATCAGACTTTTCAAAAAACCCAAGGTTTCTCCACTTTTTGTGACGTTTCCAAGTCCCTGCATTTGGAAATACAATTACGCGAAGTACCCAGAAATCGCAGTTTACACAAGCAGTCCGCAAGGCGTCGATAAACGCGTATCGACAGTATACTACATACCAGTTGCGTCCATAGAGGATGTGGCGTCACCTGACCCAATAAACGCTGGGGCCATGCTGGGCCATGCTGGGGCCATGCTGGGGCCATGCTGAGCCGTGGCTGTTTGCCAACTTTCACGCGAAAAGAAGACTAAAGAGAAACAGCGACCAATCAACTCGTGGCAAACAAGGCCGGGGTGTGCGTACGTCGGTCGCTTGTTGATTGTTTCATTACTTTCATACATGACGAGGTATTACCAAAGTAAACGGAAAACCCTCTGCATGGAAATGCCAGCGGCAAACATGGATGCTATTAAATTGATCTGGCTTTTAATTAGTTAATGCTTACAACATATGCTTGTTTAAATATGCAACCAAATAATTTTAACAACAGAAGGTTTCGTGACCTAATGATATTTATCACCGAAAAATAGAATTTCGCTGGGGTTGATAAGCCTGGTTTACAGTTACAAAGTGAGACTCTTCAACATCAGTAACGTTCATCGCCACTGGCCCCGACAAGTTGTCAATATAGATTATAGTGTGGATGTTCCGAACACAAAATGAGCCATAAATACCATACGAGTCCCACGGTCTCAGAATGTTTCCCAGAGCCACTGTCGCATGCTCTAGTTACACAAAACAGCCTTATCTGCCCTACCCTGTTATACTCTGTTCTATTCGATTAGATTAAGTAAATACTATACAGAGAAGGGATGTAGTTCATAAGTACTCGTGGGATTAGACTTGTTTTAGGTAAGGTGGGGTGAAACTTGGAGGGTAGACTGATGGGATTGGGGGAATATGTGCAACCTCGTATGCGGCCCTGGGGCTCTTAATAATATAGACACTCTTTAGATCTTATGTCTTTTATGTCTATTCTGATCATCTATTCGGTCGTTCTGTCAATTTATCTGTTCTTGGTTTTGTCAAGGCTTGTCTGTTCTCGGTCTAATTTAGTGTAATATTAATCAGATCTCGTCTGTCCTGTCCTGTCCTGTCCTGTCCTGTCCTGTCCTGTCCTGGTCTAATATCATTGGCGGAGAGCAGCGTCTCAACCGTCTAGAGCCGTCCAGGGGGAGGAATAAAGCCGGCCGAGCTGCGGCTATAAGCCTCCTGTATTGACGGCCATTTATCACGGCTTCTCTCTGCCCGGGCCGATATATTGTATGAGCTGCTTTGGCCGGGCAACAGAAGCACCGATACTGTCTCCAAGACGAAATGACGCTTTCCACGCTATCAAATACAGGCGAAAGGCATGCAGCTGCGCCTTAGGTACATTTTGGCCTGTGATGATGATGATTGGGGTTTAAGGGCGGGCCGACAACTAAGGTCACATGCCGCCCAGCATTTTGGCCTGTAATGCGTCTTAGGACAGAAGAGGTATTTTTAATATTCCTTAAAAAAGTTTAAAAACACACACACACACATAATATCGAGAACAAAAATCAGGTATTTCCTTCGGTCCATGAACACAAATTTGAATTCCGTAACACATGCCAGAATTTACACAAAACACATTGTGAGGTCTCCAAAGCTTGAGGGTAATTACGTCATTTTTCAGGAAAGCAGGTCAATACAATGACTGAGGATATCATGCATGACACCGTGAGAGATATTACGTAGGGCAGCTGAAGAGGGAGAAAAGAACATATTCATGCAATGGTAGCTTAACATATTTTTTGATAACATAATGCCAACATATTTTGATACCTAAACGATACAAACAGCACTGAACAGTTTCCGTCGAGCCAACAATTATCACCCGGCGTCCCTTAGGTCTCCATCTGTCCGGAATAGTTAATCAGACAGGCAGGCACGCCACAGAGTAAAAACAGGGAACAGGCGGACATCAATTACTGATGTCGATATGGGCGCCAGCATCAGAGACACGTGCTCCGTTAGCGACATTGCCACTGGTCAGGGATAACGGCAGACATCGACCACCCTGACACGTAAAGTCAGCTTGTCGAGATAGCCGACTTATTAAGTGTATATGGTAGAAATAGGTGTGAGAAAGAGTTAAAAGACGAAGCCTTTTTTAAATAATAACAGAATTCTAAAATCCCAGTATTATTACTCCTTAATAAAATAGATTAATCAAATCCAAAGTCAATTAGAAGAACAAGTTCAGCTTTGGGCTGCCAAAGTACCTAATGCCGAGATAATCCCTATTTCAGCACTAGAAGGGTTTAATGTTAAAGAAGTATTCGATAGAATCATAGAGCTATTACCAGAATCACCACCATTTTATCCAAAAGACCAATTAACAGATAAGCCTGAACGTTTTTTTGTGAACGAAAAAATTCGTGAAAAAATATTAATGCACTACAAAAAAGAGATTCCGTATGCAGTAGAAGTAGATACTGAAGAGTTTTTTGAAGAAGAAAAAATCATACGTATGCGTGCCGTAATTATGGTAGAGCGTGAAACTCAAAAAGGTATAATCATAGGGCATAAAGGAAGCGCGTTAAAACGTGTCGGTGTTGAGTCTAGAAAAGATTTAGAGAAATTTTTTGGTAAACAAGTCCATTTAGAACTTTATGTAAAGGTGAAAAAAACTGGCGGTTCTTAATGCAAAAATCAAGCTGAAACGTTTTTGGTTAACAATCAAAAGTTAAAATCTAACACTTTCTTGTGTTTAGGTAACATTGAATTAAAATAAAGAGTTTCATTTTTGCGTTTAAATATAACAGATAACTAAATATTTTATTATGAGATTTTATAAACGCAGTATTATTCAATTTGTTTAGTTGTTAATTTTTTTTGGCTGTAGTCACAGACAACGACCAATCACTAAAAATGTTGAAACACCAATAGCAGAAAGTACACTGTAAATTTTCCAAGTACAAACAACAATTAATGTTGGGGGAGAGGAGCTTCAGAAATTACTGCTTACGATCCTATTTCAAAAAAAACTATTTACAGTAAATTAGAATCTAATCAATCGCTGTTAAACGTATTCAAATTTAGATTCAACCCATTACAGTTAACTTCATAGATTTAAGTGCTTATGGTACTCCAAACAGCGTCCGCAGTGAGTGGAGAAAAAATTAGCAGTTCGCTGTAGAAGCTTCAGTAAACAAGATCCAGGAAAAATTTTTTATTATACAATACAGAAAAATAGTGCTTTAATAAGTGAATTTATAGTTGGTGCTTTACCAGATATGGTTACTTTTTCTAAAAATGGAAATTTAATAATTTCAGCAAACGAAGGTGAGCCAAATAATGATTATACTGTAGATCCAGAAGCAACCATTAGTATTATTGATTTAGGCAGACGAATATCTGTTGTAACATTAAACTTTAATGCTTTCGATAGTCAAGAAGCAACATTGGAAGCAGAAGGCTTTAGAGTATTTGGTCCTAATGCAACTTTATCGCAAGATGTGGAGCCAGAATATATAACTGTTTCAAACGATTCTAAAACGGCATGGGTAGCATTACAAGAAAACAATGGCCTAGCTCAAGTTAATTTAGAGACCAAGCTAATTGAAGCGATTTATCCATT
>VOPJ01000172.1:0-12956 GCA_014673585.1 Semibalanus balanoides
GGGGGATCGAGTTGCCCTCAAGACGAGATTGAAGTTTTGCTGGCCCCTCACTTTTTGTCACGTTCCTACGCTTCTGGGTGGAGGGCAGAGCTGTGCCTCAGCCGAAACGGAACCTATCTCGAACATGTGCTCTAGAGGATATTAAGATGACGCTTTGTGCTGTGGAATGTGGACATACACACGTCACAGCATAAATTTCCATGAATTTCTGAGTAGTTTGGTGTGAACAGTAAGTCATAGGAAAGCGTTTATAACCATTATATTTGTCCACGGATTTTTTTTTTTGAAAATAACATGCTTTTCATGGGATGCGCAAAATTATTGCTAAATGAACGTCACTAACATCAAGTGTTTATAAATAATACTTCTACAATGCAAATATCTATCTGAATATTGCTTCTGTATGCAAATGATGTGTATCATGTTGATTCAGCGCATTTTTCTTATTGTTTTGCACATATTCACCAAACAACCTGCAACTTGTCCATTACGTTAACCTGCGGGGTAGGGGCAGATTCTGCCCCTCCCCAGAAATCTCGAGAACTGCTCGGCAAATTTCGATGGGAGGGACAAACAGCATTCAATTCGTCATGACAAGACAATATTTGTTTAACTTCGACATTTATTTTATGTTCTAGCATGGTGGGGGGTTAGTGAGCAAAAATAGAAAAAAAATACGTTTTTTATGTTTCGTGTTAAATAATTTCAGTGAGCAAAAAATTGAAAATTGTGCGTGTTTTTTTAAAGGTCATTGCGGCCATGTGGTTCGACTGATTGTCATAACCAAAACGTTTTTGAGTTTCCAATGGGGTTCTTCAATATATCAAAAGGACAAGTGCCAAAACGAAAAATCATAGGCGTATTCAGGAGAGGAAAAATAGGAGGATTTTCTGATAGCAAATATGTGCTGTTCGTGATTGTTTTGGGAGGATATGAACGTAACATATTTTGTGCTGTTATTAGTTAAATGTCATATATTGCGCATAGGCGGATCCAGGTAAGCATCGTGGGAGGCACCATGTGCGGAACGCCTCTTATCATCTTGCTTATTTGAAATTAGACCTAATTTGATGGAGGGTATCGCCTCCCATTTTACGTACATACCTGCGTACGCCCCTGCCCCAAAATATGTACAATCCAAGTATGTATTATGTTTGTTGCAGTGACATCGCTTCTGACGCATTGCTTGCAGTGCAAACTACAGAGGAAGTATGCGTCGCACGACCGCATTCGTAACACCCTAAAAAAATGAGTCTGGAGTCTCTGCCGAGGCGATTTTTTCCAAAGTTCTGACACAACACGTGTATTTTTTTTAGGAAAAGTCAAAAAGTTTCTGGACGCTAGGCCTAAAGTTTTAGAAGCGGCAAGCGAAAACCCACCGGGCTGCAGAATCTGCCCCCGCAAGGAATAAGGTGAAATGTTGTCAGGGCTGCATCGAATGGCGATGGCACTGTTGTCTTCACGATCATTTAGTGGCACCATTCCGGTGTACTTTCGCAAAACAATACCGAGAATGCCAACCGACTCCGACGACCACCAGGTATTCTGCTATTCACACTTGTCGTTTGCGTCAGCTTGACTTTCTATGACTTTCTTGAAACGACAAATAATTCAATGAAAATGAAAACTGAATGGCAAAGAGCCATGGACTAACTATAGCAACACTACATTAACTTCTCATGAAGTATTATCAGGGTCTATTTTAACATGTTAACTGGGGGGCAAGTGAGCTGTTTTGCCCCCCCCAGTCAAGACATTTTGCCCAACCTGATGTCATCAATTCCATGTCATTTGTCACTTTATATGTATACAAATAAAATATATTATATTTACCTGTTGATAAATTTATGAAAGATACAACTATTACCTCCATGATGCTCCTAATTTTTAGTATTTTCCAGCGAAAATAATTGTCTTTAAATAATTTTCAAAACATCATGAATTTAAATATCCTTTGAGCGACTGCTTATTAACGGCAGAGTACGGAAGAACAGGCCCGACAGGGGTTGTTGGACCAGGAAGGTCGACACAAAATTTGGAGTGGGTGGGGAAAAAGAAAAAAGCTGTCCCCCATTCCCATAAGGCTATATTAGAATACGCTAATCATGGGGTCCGGAGTGATATTGGCGGCCCTGCCCCCTGGCCCCTCGGGTGGCGACACCCATGGTTGGGACGGGAGAGATATTTCCATAATGCTCACATATATTTTTCATAAATCACTGTCGGTTATTTCATCTACTTTCCCACTAAGACTCTTTGAGTTTCGAGTTAGGTGTAATTTGTGTCACTAAAAAAGTGTTTTTGTGCATCTTGCACACAAACGCCGAGCCGGGGAGGGGGACGTTTAGACACCTCCTAAGAGTTTTCGAGGATAGCAAAAACAAATAGCCGTGCGCAGCGCCGCACAATTTGGCACAGCTGTTGGGGCATCAATTATTCACATGGTATGACAGTTTTGACCTCGGGTCATCTCAGCTCAGGTCACCATGTCACGTAACCTGGCCTTATCTCCAACAATGCTTGTGGTCGTGCCGAAGCCACAATGTTTGTCAGAGAAATTTGAGCCTTGCAGGATTTCATAAGGCCATAAGTACCTACCTACATTTTTTTTTACATCGGTGACCTAAGGTCAGTCAATATCGTGACCTCCCATTAGAGTCAATGGGAAATATACAAATGCTTTCTATTCAGAGAATATGCATTATATCATATAAATTATTACATAATCATGCTATTTTAGTTCATTCTTGATGACCCAGGTGCAAATGTTGCTCAGTGTGTTTTGTTTAGGTCAGCTGAGGTCATCTGACGTCACAAGCACTTTTGGCCGGTTCCCAATTTGTTTTGTAAATTTTCTTATTTAGGGAAGGTGAAAGAAAGACAAGTATGTGGGAAAAGATGGCCTACGCCTGACCTGATTCGAGACAGGTCAAGATCAAGTCAAGGTCGCATTTCACATCGAACATAGGTGTCTCTACAAGTCAAACGCAATGGCAGACATCACATTGCTCTATATTGATTCGGTAAACAATATGGAAGAAAGATGACGCATGACCTCTTGGTCTTGCAACCTCCTGAAGGTCGCAGAACAAAAATGTCACATGGATCATATCATCTTTGTATTTACTATTTAGCAAAAGGTTCGTGAGACTATTGAAAATTTGACACATTTAACCATTTGCTGTGGATGGTTACAAAATCGACTTTACCTTAGATCATCGATATAAAAATCATCCGAAATATAAAAATTGCAGGAATTTATGACCTGATTAAATTCTGTAAGTTACCAACCGAACGGTCAAACAATCTGGCTGCGGCACGACCTTACATTGTTTGGAGGTGGGATCACTAGACTTGACCTAGTGACAGGGGCGGCGCCACGGATTTTTGCCAGGGGTGGCAAAATTAACTGATTAGGTACGCATGTATCTTCTATCGGGAAAAAGTGTCACAAAAGTATAAAATGCTTATAATCTCGCGGCAAACGGAATTAAAATCCAGCACATTTCGTCATTTTTTATTAATTAACCGATACTCGATAGGTATATATTTTATTTTATTTAAATTATTGAAATGTTAAGCACATTTTATTTTGATGCCGGACCCAACAATATTGCTAGACCCACAATGAATTAAACAATCGTCGAACATTTGAAAAACGCGATAACCTATTAGGGTAAGGTTTTCGCGTTTTTCAGGATGGTTAGAGAATTTCTTATAATTAGTAAATAATAGGCTTATGTAAAGTAGAGTCTTAATCTGGACTCAGACCTACGTTGGACCAGGGATTAAAAGAAGAAAAACTAGTGTACTCGTTTTCTATAGCAAACGGTTATTAAACATATTATATTGGCGCTGTTCCCTTAGTTTTGAGGACTGTCAGGGCAGCGCGCCGGAACCGGCGTCCGCTGTTTGTTTCAATGGGGGTTTGGGGGTGTGGCCCGGGGATGGGGATCGGTGTGAAGATTGTTGCAGCACGGTCATGTGGAGCCATAATGATTAGGGTCATGTGGAAGCATGTAATGGAAGAACATTACAAAGGTTCGTTATCAACCTCGAGTGGTATGGGAGACGGCAATTATACCTGAGAGGCAGGAACAGCAACCCACAACATTAATAGGTTTGAATGTTTGACGATGTTTGAATGCTACGGTTGGTAGGGGTAGCGGTAAAGTTCCGAAAAACGTCTAGTTATTATTTCGTAATTGGTATAAACATGCAAGTTAAATATTCGTCAAGGACAATTATGACGTATAAAGACATAGGAACAGCAAACACAACAACCGGTGGACGCGATTCGTCTTACAAGTTACATTACAGAATTCCTGGGCACCGTATGGTTAAACGAAATTATACACACGTGTGCAGCGACAAACAAATGACGTGTGTCGCTTACTTTGAGTTATCAAGATATCAACGGTTTTGTGTAAAGGACATTCATATACCTATAGGCGAAATTCTTTGTTTTTAATTTTATAAATTTAGTCAGAATGTTTTGAAGGTATGGATGGATTTCCGAGGTCAGGACCCACGCTAAGGCAGGTTGTTGCGCAGGGGCCCTGACCCCCACCACCCGATCGTACAATTCCTATTGGGCGGACAGAAATTTTAAGGCGAAAAGATTTTTTACGTGCCGACATTACCTGGACACGGTCCGGCCCCGTCACTGGACGTCAACCTGGACCTTCAGTGCGACCGCTGCCCCATCTGGCCGGCAGGCCCCACCCAGTCAGGGAAAGGCAATTATACGGAGCCGCGAAACAGCGGACTGCGGAACCCGGGCTGCCACTACCGGAAATAGGTCAGAAAGCCAGTGCTCTCCCCGACTGGAGCTCTTAAGGGAGGACGGACATTGATTGAACTCTGGTGGACCTCAATAATTTGGGACCGTCCTAAGAAATGGCCGGGCATGGCTTTCGATGAAGAGCTTGTCTTCAAGCTATCTAACGTTTTCGTTTTTTTGCTTATTCGCCACACGTGTGTTTTACTCTTAGGAGGAGTGGCGGCTATCCCGTTCCCCCCTCCCGCAAGTTATGTGGTGGCAGCGGCGCGAACCCCGCTGTTCACATGCGTTAATATTTATTTTTATTTTAATTCATTTTATCAAATATTTTTACGGCGTCTGAGCCCCTGCCTTCTTCGCCTCCGCCCTGGACGGTTGCCACTCCTCTGTCTTGCCCGGGCTCCCAACGCACTGTTCCTTGACCTGTCCAACATCTGTCCTTTCCATGGGCCCACGGGGGCGGATCCAAAGGGGGGGGGGGGCAATCCCGCGGCCATGGCCCCCCCCCCAAAGCGAAAAAGGGTGGGGCCAAAAACAATGGGTCTGTTTTGCCCCCCCCCCCCCAAAAAGGACATCAGTGAATACCAACATTGTTCGAATAACGGGACGATTTTGGTGGCTATTGGATTAACATGGTTTGAGTTTTCTGGTACCCGAAGGAAAAAGATAAACATTTTATCGTAAAATAGCTATTAAGGGCAGTCAAAATCCAGCTATTCACCAATACCAAAACCGGAAATAAATTTTCCGGGGCGCCGCTTCCGCGGCCATTCACAAAACAAAGTTTTCGGCAAATTGCCGTACCCAACAATTTAAGGAAAATTGGAAAAAACATAACTTCATTAAGTGTATTGCAGGGAGGGCTTTCTCCTTTGACGGGTAATTCCTCGGGCCCAAGGGACTTCCATTACAATTATTAAAACCCCTCGCTTACTCGGTTTTCCACCTTCGGCCGTACGGGGGGGGGGCTGAAGGATTCCTGTTTAACTTCCAAACCAAACAGCATCAATTAGAGGCAAAACGCGGGTAAGAAAACCAGGCATGTTGCCTGTCCATGTGGAGGGGAAATCTAAACGATAATGGCAATTTTTTAGGTTTCCAGTTCATTGGTGGAACTTTCCAGGGTTCAAGTGGAATTGACCTTAGGACTCGGGATTCAACGTCCAAGAATAACGTTTTTTCTCCGTCAGAAACCTTCAAAATGAAAATTAATCATGAAATAAATGCTTGGGCCCTTGACCAGTTTGTCTCAGAAATAACAGGAAAAATGTTATTATTTGTCGGTATCTGGTCCAAAAATAAGTCCCAAAAAAAGTGATTAAAAAATTGGGACTCATTGGGAGTTTCGTTTATCACATAGGGAAGTTTCATCAACTCAATCAACAAAATAGTTATTTGGCAAAGTTCATTGGTTTAAAAAATTTGGTTTGGGGTATTTTCCATATGTAGTTCTTTTCCTCATTTATTTTTTTTGGTTATTTTTTTCTAAATCTTTGATATTTTTTTTTAGTTGATTTCCCCCATTTTCAGTTTTTAAGGGGTTGGGAAACCCCAAATTTCGGAAATCCGAAGGTTGGCCTTTCTAATGTAAAAATTGGGCCATTTTCGATCTTTGTTCGGCTTTCTGTTTAGCAATTTGGCCTGCAAATCTCTTTTTTTTCTTACGGATTTTTAACCAAAATAAGTTACCGTCTTCACCAACTATAATCGCTCACTAAAAACGTCATTTTCCCTCCCAAATGGAGTGAACAACAAACCAAATTTCAGGTGAAATTTTGCCAGGCATAGTGAATAATTGTTGTCAACCTTCAGCTGTAGTAGAAATTCCAGCAAGATGCGCCGATGAGTAAAAAGAGTTGATTTCAGAAAACATCAGGCGAGGGTCTTGGTCAGGGCCCCCTGAAGGCCGAGGGTTTAATTTTCAAAGGGGCTGGCTACAAGTTAGGCATGGCCTGCCAAGTTCCGGAAAAGGCCCGGGACGCGAACGATTATTGACGTGGACTCGGCCCCAAAACACGTTAAGTTACTAACATCAAAACCAAATGGTATTTTTTTTAAACATGGAAATCCACATTAAAAATGTTGCAAAAGGGCATTGCACGCCAGAACAAAAGGGACTATTACGTTTTTCGTCCATTTTCATCCGGAACCCTTCAACTTTATTATCGGGTGGTGAGCCCTTGGGCGAGTTTGGTAATGAAATAAAACGTATTTATTGATCACCTACGTGCTGGTTATATGCTACGGAAATGGTCTATGTTCTGTGTTTTTTAAAAGTGATTTTTTCCACCGGGATTCTACCCAAAAAAAAACGAGCGGTTTTTTCCCCGATTTTTCCCGATTTTCTCTCCGATTTTTTTTTCTCCGAAAAAAAAGTATGAAAAATTCCGGGAAAAAGCATTTTTTCGGAAAAAAATCATTTTGTAAATCCTCTAATGCCAAATAAGGTGAAATCCCCCAGATCCGTAAGAAAAAATAGTTGGGGGGTACCTTTTGCCGGAAAAAAGTTGGCGCCCCCCAAAACCGAGGGGCTGGGATCCGCCCCCTGCTTTGCCCCATCTCTGCCGCTTTCCCCTTGTGCCCTACCTTGCCTGTGCTCTCCCTGGCTCTTGCTTCTGCCCTGCCCCTGCACCCGCCATATCTGTCTTGTCCTGTCTTCCTCTGCCCTGCCCTTGCCTGCCCTGCCTTGCCTCTTGGCCCCGCCTCTGTCCGTTTTGCCTGTTCCCGCTTCCGTCCATGTCCCGCCCACTCTGTCCCGCCGCTGATTGGGCACTTGCTCTGCACCCTGTCATGCCCCGGCCAGTGCGCGCACAGCTTTTTCCAGTGGACCCGCTCTCCGTTAGATAGGGTCCCAATTTTATAGAAAAACCCGGATACAGGAGCGAAAAGTTTCTCGGTTCCAATTGGTAATATTATGGGTCATGGACTAGATAAATAGGTTTGGATGCAATATTGAGGGACTAATGGTGGAACTAAAATTGTTAATTACGTTCGTACGAAAGGCAAAGGTAACTACAATAGAATGAATATCAAACCGGTCAAAATCCACAATAGTGAAAATAGCACCAGTAAAATGTAGACGGTGTCCTAAATTTTAGGGGTGGCGATGCCACCCCTGTGCCACGGCAGGGGTGGCAGTCTGCCACCCCTGCCCCTATGGTGGCGCCGCCACTGAACGCCAGCCGGAGCTTCGCCGTGGTAGGTTAATTGCCGCCACTGCCTAGTGACCTGACCTGAGATCAAACATTGTACAGGATTTGGGCAATTGATAGGCAAACAGTTGCGCCCAGAATGCCGGTTCAAAATGCCGTTGTTTTCCGCTATTTCTGAAAAACCTAAGGAGGATCTTTCACCCCCTGTTGTTGCGTGTGTTAACGTCTGTCAGATTCCCCACCCTCCAGCCTAACAATCCTGGCGAAGCTATTGTTTGGATGCATACCTAAAGAATAAGAGTGATAAACCTTGAGTTCTTTCGGTCTCTTTGTACTCTGCATGCCCAAATTGCACAACTTTCCCCATGAGTTGGATCAAATTGCCACAACCGTGGATACGTTGAGGCTACGTAACACTTTATTTCGTGGCATTTTTTAAAGCATAAACGTGGTTTTGTGAAAATTGTTGTTTTTTATTAGAGAAAATTGATTTTTGTCTTCTTCCAGTCGATTTGGGGCTCTGGCTAAATGTCACATTTAACATTAGGCTTATGGCGTTGCATGATAAGAATGACTTTGAAATATCTAAAGTTAGCATTGGGGCCCTACCAATCATTTTTCAGAATACGTCCCCCTGTTAGCAGCCTATTCGAGACATTCGACACATTCGATACATTCGCATGCATACATATGTAGTGACAAGCCTGATTTCAGACATTCGACACATTCGTCAAAATAGTATTGTTCGCAGCCGATTATAAATGTAAAATGTATCTTATCGAATATCACAAATCGGCGAGAAACTTAACCTTTTTTTTGCAAATTTAACAAATGTGTCGAATCTCTCGAGTCGGCTGGACAAGGTGTCAAGCAGCGAATGTATTGAATGTATGGAATATCTTTAGGTGGCTCACGGCTACGAACAATTTAAATTTAATGAATGTATCAAATGTGTCAAATGTCTTAAGCCTCGCCATTGTAAGGGATGCAACCCCCTCGTTTTTTATAATAACTCACGTATTTTTTAACTGATTCCGATGAAATTTTCAGGTCCCTACTTTTAAAGAAATTTGACACATATGTACTATGCAAATTTTGAACTTCTATCACTCACGATCCTTTGAGTTTTGACCTGTTTCTCATGGTCATGTCTGGCGAAAATGGCGTCCCACTAGTATCAATCTTTGTAACTTGTATGTACAGTTTCCGAGTGTTCGTTGTTAAAACGCATATCCACAGGTGTTTCAATGTGATAGCTTCAGTTTACACTGAGATTGTTACTTCGATCGAACATTTCAGAGGTCAACCGAGGTCACTGACCTCAGCTGACTTTTAGAGGCTTCTGACAGTTTCTAGAACATTTTGTGACGCTGAATTCAAAAATGGAATCCATTTGATATAGCTATAAGTTTCACTGGAGACATGTGCGTTCACAGGTTAAGTGAGGTCACTGGCCTCACCTCATATGACCTGACATGACATTATTTGGAATTTGGCAGTTTCTAAGACATTTTGTGACACTGATTTCAAATTGGGCACCCACTAAAAGGAGTGTGCCTACTCACATCGGTCATGTGGAGTTGTTGACTCTGGTCTTTAGAACAGACTTTTCTGAATTTAGCCATATGCTTCATTTCTCCAGATTTACTCTACACCTTTTTACTCCCAATTTCAAATTCGCCAAGATCATGTGGCAACACATACATTATCGATATTCGCCAGAGGAGCTTCGCGACTAAGAAGCATTCGACCCTTATATTTACAACGAAAGCATAGTATTTGTTACGCTGGACCAATAGAAAACAACTCGTTGCGCGCTCAGTAGCAGCTGCCGAACAGAGGCTCGTCATAACTATTTTACATGTCTCGTATGGATGTTTATTGTCTTTTGGTGCATCCATTCTAGATAACGATTCTTCTATAACTTTGTTAATAGTGGCGATCAGCTTATGGATGTTTGAAACAAAACAATAGCAAAAACAAATATAAGTGAAAGAATTCAACTAAGGGCTTCCATGACGTGAAGTTTGTATCGTTTTACCAAATAATCAAACCAAGCTTCTTATCCGTAGGGAAAAGATGCCTATTTGAGAATTCCATAAATGAGTACGCACGCGAACCTTCCTTTAAAGGACAATAGTTTCACTTGTCGAACATGTGGTTGTGAGAAACTGAGATAGCATGTTCTTGTAGCCCGAATGGATAAGAATCCTCTTAGTTTCAAGGAGTTGTGCTGGACGAAACCTAGGCCCATTCCAGCGAACATATTATTCTCACATTTTTTGTCGATAGGAAAATGGGCCATCTATACCAAAGCATGTCAAAAATTTGGTGCCATCGAGCATGTATAACAGAAATCTGTTACGCGACTCATCGTCTCGAATCTTCGAGTGGGCTATGCTCATTGCGCATGCTTCCTCGTTGGGACGTTTTGCTGTGGCTCACTTGTACCAATATGAGTTTTGATGAAAGATCTAATGTACTTGTACTGTTCCTCTCTTGTCCTGGTATAGATCGCGTAGCCTGGTTGTATGTGACACTTATCTTTGGGCAAATGATGAAAAAAAGTTGTATTTCAACTATTAATCAAATCGTGTTTTGAAAAAGGAATCAATCAAGGTGAAATATTTCCTTTAAGCATAATCAAATGTTCATTCAATATTTTAGCTCGATAAGTGTTCAATTTTTACACATTTACGATTTGATGACATCTGGTCATTGACATGGCCTCAGAGGTCACCCAATGACCCAGGACCTTACAACAGGGCGTCAATGGCTTCCTCTTGTTACAAGCAACACGCTCATTTTTTATCGACGCTCTAGCTCAATTAGGGGTGAAATGCCAGTTGCGGGATCGTGCTTCCCTATACGGTCCCGCAGTGATCTTGCCCTACACGGGCGAGGGTTAAATCAGGCTTGTCACTACATTATAATATGCATGCGGATGCATCGAATGTGTTGAGTGTCTCGAATCGGCTGCTCACTTTTTAGTCGTCACTTGTCTTGTAATTGACCCTCTATGTCTGCTGTAGATTGTGGTTAATTAACAGCCATGCCACTGCAGTGGCATGGCATGCTAAGTTGTATGCAGTTAACTAAGCATTAATGCGTATGTGTAAGTCACTCAGCTTTTTAGAAGCGACAAGTATGTTATTGCTAACATAGCCAACAAGTCACCTGTTTCGGCAGTGGTGTCGCCACATTTTGAGTGGGGGACAGCCATGGATTTAGAGTTCATCCAGCCGCAGGGCTAATGTTAGAATCCTGCAAATCGAAGAGGGAGGACTCCAGCCGGAGCGATTCCAGGGGAG
The DNA here is from genome assembly GCA_014673585.1 of Semibalanus balanoides. Lineage (NCBI taxonomy): Eukaryota > Metazoa > Arthropoda > Thecostraca > Balanomorpha > Balanidae > Semibalanus > Semibalanus balanoides. The sequence continues at coordinate 11,247 of VOPJ01000172.1, forward strand.
CGCCTCCCTGCCCTCCCCCCGGTGGCGACACCCCTGCCTCTAGGTAGATACCACTAACACAGCAAGTGGCGGGAGTATCTCGAGGCAAATTGGCGAATGAGGCACCTAGTTTGTCTTCGTTAATCGCGACGGCCGACGCTACTGCAGCATTGCAAGGGCTGTCTCCAGCGCGCTGGAGACAGCTCTCGCAAAGACAAACTTTTGTACAAACAATGTCGTATGACGTTGTTCTTGCTTCACACACAGATTAATATCACTGGTATCCTGTTTTTCCTCTTAACGCACGGTGGGAGTGACATCTGAAATTGGAGGTGACATTGTGCGAATGGGCTCAGTCTGTTGTTGTCGAGGCTTGATCACACAGCCAACCAGTTTGACTTTTAAATCATCGCATTGTCCACGATAACACAACATTTTGCAGGGCGAGCAGAACAGCAGACTTGTTCGCATACAACTGGTTGAGCTCGTTTACATATTTTGCCCGCGATTATACTTTACCCTTGATTTAACCCTCACCAGTGTAGGGGGGTGGATGCCACCCCCTCGGTTTTTCCAGAATAACTCGCGTAATTATCTATCGATCGTGATGAACTTCCAGTACCCTACTTTTGAACAATTGGACACATGCTCTGCAAATTTCGAATTTCTAACCTCGCTGACCTACAACCTTTGACCTGTCTCTCAAGGTCGTGTTTGGCGCAACTGGCGTCCCGTGGTTACGATCCTTCAAACATGTGCACTGTGCAGTTTCCGAGTTCTTGTTGTTCAGGAGCATATGAAAAGGTGTTTCTAGGTGACAGTTGTGGCTTCTGCAGAGATTGCGACCTCCATTGACCTGTTCAGAGGTCAACCGAGGTCACTAACCTCCAATGACCTCAGATACTACACGGTCTATTATATACTACACGGAACCTACACGGTCACGCAGTGATCTGATCACCCTACACGGGTGAAGGTTAACGAGCTACGTATGTATCTGCGTCTTTTAGTGATCTTGCGACGTAGCTATCATAATGCCAAGCATCAATAGATGAAAATGTAAGCATGGTAATGACTTACACAATATCTCGTAGTCACTGTCTCACACAAGCCACCGAATCACCTCATACGATAAACATGCCTACTCATGTGGTGTTTATAATATATGGTAAGAAATGTGTGGCTTTTACAGCTCTTGCCTTAGCATGTCACTTTGACCCAATGGACCGTCGACCAGTACCGGCAGTACAGTCCTAGCGATATTTTTCACCATGTCCGTAGAGGAACTGCCGCGATATAACGTCCTCTGATCATTCCCGTGGCATGATTCTTTTGCTTTATTGTCGGCTTTTTGACTGTTGCTTTTTTACGTTTACCTGTTACTTTTTATCCGTTTGACTTTTAGTTCTGTTACCTTTTTCCACGTCGTTTTTTTTTGACAGTTTACTTTTTGCCCTGTTGACTTTTCGTCAATTTACTTTTTATTCGTTTGACTTTTCATCGTTGACTTTTTTCCACGTCGACTTTTTACCCGCCGACTTTTAGAACTTTTGACTTTTCACTATTGACTTAATGTCCCTTTACTTAACATCCATTTACTTTTTGCATAGATAACAGTAGACTACTGTTATCTATGCTTTTTGCCATTCAACTTTTCTTCCGTCACCCGACGTTGTCACCCCGGTACCAGTCGTCACCGGAGCAGACCAGTTCCCAGTTGTCACCTGTGTC
>VOPJ01000174.1:0-13353 GCA_014673585.1 Semibalanus balanoides
TCGGTACTTTCGATAAAAAAAAAACTCGGTGAGATCATTAAATTGTCCCAGCCCCGGGCAGGAATATATTGTGACACATGTATGGTATGAACTATGTAAACGATCGTGCCTACAATTGAAAGTGACATAATAACTTTTTATAGCTAAAAAATACATTTTTGGAAATCGGAAAATAGATACTTACATATATGATGACGAATAGTGATGGATAATTACATATTGACCACTACATCAGGTTTTAATGTTGATTTGTAAACAAATCATAGATCCAGAAATAAAATAAGTGCGCCAAGAAGCGTGACAGCGTCCCTGAATGGTCAATTATGAAACAAATTGCATACACCAAATCAGTTACTTTGTAAACAAAATAATGGGAAAACATAAAATATATGTAAAATAAATAATCGAGAACACTAAAAAGGTCACTGTCAAACGCACAGAGCGACTAAAAAACATGCAACGCTATTCTAAACGTGCCTGCACGTAAAGGGAAATATTCACCTGCGCCGTAAATTATCTTTTTAATGCTTGCTGATTGTGCACAGAAGTTTGGCACATATTTGTAAAATATAGATTGCATGACATCAGACATATATGATATGTCTTCATGGCAAATAACGATGCGTAAGCAGGTTAATTTTTGCCCTGACAGTGAATTCGTTGCCAAGTATTATAGTGAGTACCAAGTACCAACCGTTATATGCGTGGACGCTTGTCAACTTGAACATGCAATATCGTTCAGTAAGTATGTTTGTATCCTAAATGGAATTAAATTGTAATATATATTGGTCTCGTCAGTCGATTTCAAGTGGTTACAAAAGCCCAGGCTACACTATGCGTGATAGTACGCAAAGAACGCACGGTTTTTGCAAGTTTGCGTACCCCTGAAAATGTTCAGCTGAAGAAAATGCATTGGCCTGAGCTACACTGGAACAGTGCGCAAAGTCCGCTGAAAATCAGGACAAAACCTGAAAGAACGCAATGACGCAAAGTAACGCAACTACGCAAAAAGTTCAGAAGTTTCGAACTTGTTTTTTTTGCGTGTTTTGCAAGATTGCGTAGTCTCGGAACAGTCTGGTGGCGCGATCGACGACATATCCTGTTTTTAGCCTTGATTTCGCGTGGATTTTTTAGTGTATGAATATAATAAAATTGAATAATCTGCGCAGAGTATCATGGTGAAGGATGATGAAGAAGCGTGGGATGTAAGTTGTTAGGCTGACTGTGTGTTGATGCTGCAGTAGATATGTATGCAGCTGGTTTAAACAGCAAGCAAAAGTGGCAGCGTTTTAGCTATTTTTCTTGCGTGTTTGCATGATCACGCAGATTCTGGACGTCACGCAAAACACGCAAACTTGCCAAAAACGTGCGAACTTTTCGGAACAATCACGCATAGTGTAGCCTGGGCTTAAGTTTGTATAAGAAAAGTAAATATTTCCCTTCAAGTGTTGTGAGACGTCATGTTAAAAAGAAGTGCAATTATTGTTTGGATATTTTAGTCGTTGTCTAGCTCATCTCCTGAATACACCAGCACTCAGCAGGCTTACGGTTGCACTGTGGTCATCGCCCAACCCATCGATTAATGAGCTAACGTTTCTGCTGCTGCTGTTTATTTTCTCTGTCTGCGCCAGTGTTTTTCATGGATCGGGTGCACCCATGGGTGCCCACTCAATTCTTCCAATTATCTGGGCTGGGTATGCATTTTTTGACTTTTCATGGGTGCTGGTTGGGCATGGGTATGACAATTTTTGATTCATGTCGATAACATTTTGTTTTACTTGACAACCAGATGTTTAACCAGGTAAATATTTTCATAAATTATATAGGACACTTAAACAATGCCTTTTCGCAACTATATGAGAACAATGCATCATGGTAAGTACCTACCTAGCAGTGGAGAAAGATGTAAAAATCCCAAATCATGTTTGATGCAAGGTCTGAGTCTGATCCAGGACCAGTACGACAATGTTACTGACCAGCCCTCGTGTACTCGCACGAGTCACGACCGGCTGCCGTTACAGATCGCCCCTCGACGCCACGTTAACCGCGGTCATCAGCTTACCGACCCAAGGACAGGCACTGCATAGGGGCTGGTACAGAAACGTAGGCGGAATGGACGCTTACATAAAATAGAAAACAAAGCATGATAAATAAGCATGCATATTGCATCGATTTGCATCAAATCAGACACCTGCTGTTTAGGTCTGATTGTATCTACTACTATTGTAATTACAAACAAAGGGGTTCTTTAGGGGTCTTTAGTAATTAAAAACAAAAAAACACTGAGTTTTTCCGATAAAAAACGATAAATAATGTAATAATACCAGTGTTAAAGATATGACTCTTCAGTAGGGTGTTTCATTTTGCACTCGTTGTTCGGAATCAATTGGCACCCTATGTTTCCTGGTTCCGTTTTTCATGCTGATTCCAAAAATGAAGTCCGTTTTTGCCGCAAATTAGTTCTAAGGTTGTCTCATTTGCCTTTTTTGTTGGCATTCTCGCCCTTCCGGTCATCCTCAGCGTTTTATGGATATCAGTCCAGGAAATGCGATCACATGCTAACATAAAAGTGTGTTTTCGTCATCAAGATGCTTAATAGACAGCAATGTCCTCGTAAATTAACTTTTTAACTAACATTATATGGAAGCCGAAAATGAGGCAACGAGGATCACCCTTACTTCAAGTTCCATATGATCCAAGACATTTGGGTGAACCGGGTGGCGACGCTCTGTCTGTAGATGTTGAGCAAACCGTATATGGTATAAGCTTGCAATGAAGATCTTGAACCAAGCTGCATGTTTTTGCAAGCGCTTAAATGTTATAAATTGGTTTTAAGCTAGTTTTGCCTGAGGCTATGGTTCACAACGAATCCATTGACCACCGTTATTCCTTCGGTGATTGCCTTTTGTCCATTGGATATTGGATTATAATGCGAAGATAACGTATTAGCTATATTGTCATGGTAAATAGTTATTAAAGAATGCAATTACATTTGTTTAGGATATTCGGTTATATGAATCTAACACAGATGACAAAATGTCTCGAAAAACAATCTTTCGAAGGACCGATGACCGTCACAAGATAAAATGGATCCGGTGTGAATCAGACTCAATAATTAATACAGTCCACTTGGACTGTATGTATATCTAACAGAAAGACGACAAAATGTATTTAAAAACCATCCATCAACGGACCGATGGCTGTCAGCAGATCAAAATGGATCCGGTATGAATCGGGCTGGATCAAAGATACAGTGTGAAATGGAACTGTATCAATGTTACAAGTTCGATTGAACATATCAAATCGATAGTATAGATTCACACCGGATCGTTTTGATCTGCTGGACGTCCATCGGTCCGTCGACGGATGATATTTAAAATACATTTTGTCTTCTCCCTGTTAGGTTATAACGTACAATCCGATTGTAACTGTATTAATTAATACAGTCCGACTCAACACGCAGATCATTTTAATGCTGTGACGGTCATCGGTCCTTTCGACAGATTGGTTTTTTCGAGATGCAATTTTTGTCATCTGTGTTAGACCATATAACCGAAATAATAATCAACAGAGATATATTATTTATCTCTTGAATAACTATTTACTTTTGAAAATTATAGCTAATCACGTTTTTAGTTGGTTGCATTAACAATCTCTGCTCAATGGACAAAAGTAAGTCGTTGACGGAATAACGGTGGTTAATGGATTCGTTTCGAACCTCGATTTAGACGAAACTAGCTTAAAACCAATTAACAACATCAAAACATTTGCAAAAACATGCAGCTGGTCAAACAACCTCATGCAAGCTATACCATATACGGTTTACTCAATAACGACAGATTAACGTCGTACCTCGGGCCCACCAAATATATCGGATTCATTTTAACTTAAAGTTAACCTGGATTTTAACTTATTCTGCTTTATTTCCGCTTCCAAATAATGTTTGTTTTAAGATAATAATAAATATGAAGCACAATAAATCTCTCAAAATGCCCAAAACTGTTTTGATCTATCGTTGGGAAAACGAAGAAGAAGAGTTGGCCTATATATTGGAATAAAACAGAATAATATATACATATTTAAAACATTTTCGAGTCGAAGGAGGCATTCAGATACACCTTTTATTGGAAAACTTGTTGTTGAGCCCTTTGTTCTAGAACTCGAAAGTCGAACGATTGTTTATATAATCGTTCCCTGTCTATGCATGTTAAGTACAATTTTTGTCTTCCTGAACGCGAAAATGTGAAAAAAATTAGCACCATGACATAAGAATGCCGCCACGGGTCAGTGACCTGACATGACCTGGGTATAATATACGAGCACATTGTGTCATTAAGCATCTTGATGACGAAAACACACTGTTATGTTAACATGTGATCGCTTTTCCTGGACTGATATCCAGAAAACGCTTAGGATGACCGGAAGGGCGAGAATGCCAACAAAAAAGGCAAATGAGACACCTAAACTCATGCGCGAAAAACGGACTTCAATTTCGGAATCAAGCATGAAAAACGGAACCAGGAAACTAGGTGCCAACTCTATGTCCGAAACAACGAGTGCATGAAACACCCTTACTCTTCAATTTCACATTATTACTTATATTCATACTAATGAATTATAACTGCAACATATTAACCCGCGCACTGCAGGTTCGCGCCGAACAACGAACTGCGGGGTGATTCCCGCCCCCGTGAGATCTCCAAAACTACGCAACGTAGCGACAAGCAGAAAACGGAATTAGATAGCTCTAGGCAAGCTCTATCGAAAGTATTTCAGTCTTTCTTGGATCAAGTCACCAAGACACCGAGCATCTCAAGGTCAATCCCAGGACTCCTTTAGTACCTTTTCCAGAAAACCCCCAATTTACTCGGAAACTATGGATAGCTAGGAGCAAACGATTAGAAGACAAACGATAGCCATTGAAATTTGCAAACGGCATATAAGTCCTCAAAATTGATCTCAGCTCAATAGTTTAGGCTCCAGAGGTCATGAAAGGTCAAACATACTGTTTTTAGCAAAACAGTTTTTTCGTGAATTAGCACTCACCTAGAAAGGTTAGGGTAACTTTGACGCCAATCGGTGTTTGTCTCATTGATGCCTTTGAAACCATATACGGTGACCTGGTAAGGTCAACTCAAAATTGACCTAAGGTCAAAGGTCATTTGCGTGACCCAGGTAGTCATGTTGCATATGGGCGACGCGCCAGACTTAGACGAACACATTTGGTGTCAACTTTTTAATTTCGTCTTTATCTTTTTCTATCAAGAGTTATTAGCAAATTCATTGCTGATGACCTCAGATGACTCAGATACCTCTGTAGAATTCACTGACCAACAATTGCCACCTTGATTCATTATAATGAGCTAATAATAGCATTATTTTCGACAGAATTAGCCTGATCCAAATGCATTTTTATGAAAGTGGAAACATTTGTTATTTCCCATCACTATAATGGGGAGGTCAGGAAATTGACCTGACCTTTGCGTCAACCGATACGAAAAATCCGAGATATACGAATTTGAGGTTAACTGATATTTCTTATGAAATTCTGCCAAGTTTCAAAACTTTCGAAAAAAGACTGTGGCTTTGTACGAACGCAAACATTTTTTGGAAGGTGAGGTTCACTTGACATGACTTGTACCTGACCTGAGATGACCTCAAGTCAAAACTTTAACAAAGTTTGTAATTATGCCAAAGAGGTGTTACGAAATTTGGCGCGACTGCGCGCCGCCGTTTTTTCGCTACTTCCTGAAAAACTGAAAGGGGGGCGGAAATCCAACCCCCCTGCAGTGCGCGGGTTAACTTAGTGAACGTTCTAAATCACAAGACCACCGGCAAGCTTGTATATCTGTATACGGGACCAACTGCCTGTCATGTAGGCTGTACCGCATGACATTGCTAACTGCCTGTCATGTAGGCTGTACCGCATGACATCGCTAACTGCCTGCCATGTAGGCTGTACCGCATGACATCGCCAACTGCCTGCCATGTAGGCTGTACCGCATGACATCGCCAACTGCCTGTCATGTAGGCTGTACCGCATGACATCGCCAACTGCCTGCCATGTAGGCTGTACCACATGACATCGCCAACTGCCTGCCATGTAGGCTGTACCGCATGACATCGCTAACTGCCTGCCATGTAGGCTGTACCGCATGACATCGCTGCAGTACAGAACAGCAGGCTCAGACAATCTAATTATTGTCATCTACCTACTTCATGCTGTCAAATCAACGCCAATTTTGAAAATTTGTAATACGATGATGCAACGATGCATGCTAACCGAGTTGGATGCCAAATTACGAAATTCCATGGGAGACCACCAGATGGGCTTATGATAACTCTAGAATTATCCGTACGTGTGAACAAATGGAAGCTCAGATAGTGCAGTTTGCGCCTTAAGACTGCACGCGTTAAGGTGCTGTGCATTAGACGCAGTATAACAGGCACACAGCACGCTGTTGTATCATAAAACGAGTGAGCTGTAGGTGCGAGCAAGAGCTTAGATAGAACACGATCGCACGGAGGATGGGAAGGTAAGCAACATTATTTATATCACTAATCGGTGTTATTATTAGGAAGTAATGGGTGGGATACAGTGGAGTTCTATGTTTTTTAAAATAGTGTAAGTTTATTCACAAGAACGCAGAACACATGAGAAACATTAGAAACAGCATTATTTTTTTCGTCGACATATCCCTAAAGAAAATGGAACGGTGGACACAATACCTTTTTTCCTTTGCCTAATTATCTTCCTTTCTCTTATTCTCTTTCTTCTCTGTCTCCTTTTTCTTCCTCTTCTTCTTCCTCTTCTTATTCTTCTTGTTATCTTTATTCTCCTTCTCTTCTTCTATGAAGTTTCTATGAGTCAGTTAACCGAGGCAGCTCCTTCGCTAGCGACCATATAGCTAGCAGTTCTATGTTGTAGTATTCTCTATCTAAGCAAATGGTACAGAGCCTTTGACGCCATGTCACCATTGCAGCTGTGGCATCCGCGCTTCAGCAACAATCATCATCATGGTACCGAACCTGTTGAACGTTTCAATTGCTGAATATGTATCTGGTTCTGGTAATTAACTCTTTCGCTTGCGAAAATAGGCACGTTATGTTTAGTGCCTGAAAGACATAGTCAAGAGATCATCCAAATATGTCAAATGCTATCACTAGTGTAAAGGGCCACTCATATTTGGCAAATCGGTCGATTTGGACAGCAACCGGTATTTTAATCGATGCTTTCTTGGAAGCTGTAGGCAAATTATGCAATTTTATTCCTATGCTTTTTGCTTACTAGTCACGTATTGATATCAAATGTTGGTGGACACACATTATGGCCATGCATTACAGATATTGGTGTTCTATTGGTTGCATAGTCTGTCGCTGTCTCTGGCGGCCTTAGCCGTGGCTGTGGCTCCGACTGCAGCCACGTCGGACGAATGGCTTTCGTTCAAGCGGCAGTACGGACGCGTCTACCAACCGGAAGAGGAGCTCTTCCGGCGACAGGTGTTTGCCGACAACCTGGAGCGCATCCAACGTCACAATATCGATTTCGACGCCGGCAGAAGCTTGTTCCGTCTGGGTGTAAATCAGTTTGCTGACCTCACCAATGAAGAGTTTCGTCGGGATATCTTGTCTGAGGTATGTGGGCGTAAAAGCAGCATCCAGTTACCAAGGGCGGCGTCATCTACCGAACTCATAGAGGGGCGCCCTAGGGATCAGCTGAGGAGCAATTCTAGAAGGTCGCCAATTTCTTGTCAACTCAGCATGCAAAAACGTCAGACCCCAGTACATGGAGCAGTGATTTTAAATCTGGAAGCTCACAGAAAGCACCAGTTTACTGGAGGGATGGAGACGCAGGCAGTTCGCCCCCGCCCCCCTTGGCGCCGCCCTTGCCAGTTGCCGTTCATGGGATGATCAAAGCTGTAACAAACAATTATAGACTAAAACAAATCAGGGATCACAGTCCTAGATCTAACATCGTAATTTTTTGCTAAATGTATGTATCTTCTAAAGCGGACGTTTTTAAAAGTGGATGCGATCATGAATGCAGTGTGCAAATGTAAATGTAAATGATAGCAAGGCTGTTTTACTGATAAAGTATGTGGCATCGGTGCTTCAGCTCATTTACCATGTCTAAATACTCGACACTGTGACGTGCTTACTCAAACTAACAAGTCCGGCACCGATTAACCGCCAGTTTGGTGCATGTTCCACTAAGGTTCCGTACGTGACTGCTAAACACGAGAGGCAAGCTTCTACACGCGCCGCTGGCCAACTAGACACTCCAAACAACCTACGATCAGCCATCCATGCCTCGAGCTATCGGATTCGACTGCGCAGGGAACTTATTGCGTCGCCCATCACCCCAGTTGCAGTGCTTAAACAGTGAGCCTCCACATCAGTGCTAAGACTGTTATAAGGTCTCTTCACAATACCTTGCTACAGAGAGGTGACGAATGCTAAGCAGGGCTGAGGAAGGTGCTAGTGGTGTGAAAACCCTAGGGCAAACCCCAATGGTGATTCTAAAGCTCACAACGTCTTGTCACCGCCAAGACAGATGCTCTGGATCCCGGGATCTGATACTGAAGATAGGACTACCCCGGAGTAGCACATGGGATCCCATGCAGCTGATCAGAATCAACCAGCGTAGGCTCACCAATATGTGTCGATTGATTAACAGCTCTGTGGGATGAAATAACTCCGTCTTCAACATCATGGGTCGAGCGGATCAGACGCGCGGATCCGACGGAATCACAGGCACCATTTGATTTTGCCTGTGGGCGATATCCACATGGAGTATCAACATCACGCCGCTCGATATGTATGCAGACATGTATTCCTCGGACCCCACTCATTTCAAGCATTGCTAGGTGATTGCTTATAATCAATTCTGATGTTTTAATGAAACGGCTAGCATGCGCTATGCTTTGTTTAGATTTACTGTCAATAAACACTTAATATATCACGAAAACTCGTAAATCGGATCCTGCGTCGCATCGAAGATTCGCGATGGGAGATATAGAGACATTTTCATTGCTTATCATAGTAAGATCTCAATAGCATGGGGAAGTCCAAGATCCGTTTGTCAAATCTCCAATCGAGAGGAGTGCTACAGTTGGCATTAGACAAGATCCACTGTTGTTTTTGTCGATGATACAGTGGTCCACTTCATAAACTCTCACAGCTATGCAGGCGTGCTTTTGTCGAGAGATGATCCTCTGGAATGCAAGTCACGCACCATCTGCAGTGCCTTACTTTGCCAAGAGTTCATGCCAATGTTCTCGAGTAATGAGAGGGAGCTAAAATATCCCATTGCCACGATTGTATGGCTTGCTTTATGATGCACTGTTGTCACGTTAACACTGCGAGGCCACACACACTGAAACGCGTCGAGATTGGTCATGAGATGTGTTGTTATATTTCTCGCGCCACAGATGGCAATGGTGCTAAAAAAATCAACAAGTGCCAGCACGGGGCACGATAAAATAGTATTTAGCCCGAGTCGTTTGTTGATTTTCCGCCCGAAGACCCGAAGTCGAGGTGGAAAATCTTACACGACCGAGGTCCTAAAGACATATTATATCGCTAGTGTCCCTATATTTTTTTTCGATACTCTCATTTGTGGGGTTTACATGGTTAAGTAGCTATGAGCGCCTAAATGCAACGAATTGGGTAAGAACTACCAAGGTGTTGGCAAGTAGCTAAAATGCTATTCTGCACTGTATATGATGCTGCACCTACGCTAGACAGGCTCTTAAGTCATGTCTAGGGGATAAACACTTTTAGACTATGGGGGCGGTATGAGAAATACCCTCCTCTCAACTCTGCTGGTCATGACTGCCAGTCTCGGTGTCAAAAAAGATTTGGCACTCGACCTTCGGTCTCGCGCCAAATCATTTTTAACACCTCGACTGGCAGTCATTTCCCAGCATCGTTCAGAAATATATAATCTTAGTCAGTTCAGGAGATCTTTGTAGTGTTATTTTTTGGCAACCTTAAGGTTGCCAAATAACAGAAGTGTTTTAAGCTCAAAACGAAAACAAAGTACAAAATACGAAAATTTCACCTACAAAATCTGCACTTGCACCTACAAATTCATTACAATTAAAAGAACAATCGCATTTCCAGTCACATGTGACTTCCTATTCAAGTTATCAAGAGAACTTTCCCACCAACTTTTAGTTTGATCTCACCAACTTTTCCCTTGCAAATTTTGGTATTTTGATACAGTAGAGCATCTGCAAGATAGTTGCGGAACCTTTCCTACTTATAGGTATGTGGTGCCTACTTAAAGACTAAAAAAAAATAACCGATGGCTATGGATTTGTCACTGGTTAGAATGACAGAATGGTAACTTTTCCCAGGCTCCGGACGCTTGGACCATCCAAGTGGTCTCCTCCGTCAAGTCCGGCGTCTACATCTACAGTAGTGGTCAGTTGGTCTACCTCAGCCGTCAGAACCTGGCGGACTGCGTGGGCTCGCCGTGCCTCGGCGGCGATCGTGAGTGTCTTCTCGCGCTGGAGTAAGTACACGGTGACACCAGGCATGGCATGCGCGCGACGGCGGACCTCATCACCGGAAACTGGATGGGAGGTGTCCGGGTCTGCTCCAAACAGGAGGTGTCACCGGACGGCGGGACTGGACGAAAAGTGGCACTCGTGGCCCGGCCCACAAGGGCGATGCAGAAGGTGCTATGCGGAGGGACTGCTGCAGATCCCTGTGCCGGTGATGATCGATGCTTCTAGTTACACATTCCAGGTAAGAGAAGATATAATAGATAAAATAGACTATTATGTCCGCCTAAGAGGTGGAAATAACATGATGTGTGTCGCTGAAAATGCGTGCTGGCATAAAACACTACCACTGTAGACTGTAACCAACCTTTATCTCATTGTTGTGCTTAGCTTTGCAGCCTTTGCTTATAGTATAGCTTGTCGAACGCACCTAGCTAGCTCATACGTTGTGATACTTTTAAGTTGTGGTGTACCTTTAAATCGGTATCAGACCTGAACAATTCACAAGTACGGACAATGACAATGTTTGTGTCGTGAATTAGGCGGTTGTACATGACGACACATATACTAAGAAGCTCTTCCATGGAAGAATTCAACACGCCATTAAAATCCTTCTAACCTTCCTGTCCATTCATTCCAGCTCTACTCGTCTGGTATCTACTCTTATGACAGGTGCATGGCAGGTTCGTGTGTTGACTCCAAGCTCTCCTGAGATTGTCCTAACGGCACCTCAGCCACACAGACTCTCTGGACGTACGTGGGCGCAGCTCCTGAGGGACCCGCTGGGGCGCAGCAGGGATTACGTCGCATCGAGACACGAGTGAAGTGTAAGCATTGTGCGGAATGGACTATCATTTGCGGCACTACGCCACCGTGTGCACTTCTGTGAATGCCAGGGTTGGTCCAGTGCCACCGGCATAGACTAACGTACAAATATGCGCGATAGGTAAATTAATAGAAGACATCTTGAGAGCGTGTGCTGAAAATGTTACAATGATCACTATCGAAGTGATGAGGGCGGGAATGGTAATTCCCGTGTACTTTGGACGCTCCGTGAGATCATAGTTGAAGATTGAATATAAGAACGAGAATGCCCAAGAGAGGAACTTGCTCGACTCCATGTTCGCGACTTGTAAACACATTGGGAGCATGAGGTTAGGCCCTCTCCTTGCTCATGATTTTGTATCCCTCGAGTGTTTTGCTATGACACTAGATTTAGTTAAGTAAATGTGTCAACTGACATGGCTTATCTATTTATTAACGGGATTGTGGAGTACGATTTTCCTAATGGAGCCATGTCATTAATTTATCTCAATTCGCCTTAGTACTTATAAGCAACTAAGGCGAAATGTCTATACCTTAAATGACCCCAACTTGAAGGGTCAGGCAGACTAAAAAAATTAGTTGTTGGTAAGGACTCCAGAGAGCTTACAGCTAACCACATTGAGCATCGACAAAAGTGCCAACATAAAATTATAAAACTAACCAATTAATCTAGTAATTTACATTGTTGTGGGTAAACCGCGTTCCGGAGATTAAGTTTGCATTTCATCGGCTTATCCATCTTATTTATCTGATACCCCTCACTGTAGAACATGCAGTAGTGTAAATTAACTTAACAATCGACCTGGTTCTATACAGGGTTTGTAAATAAGCTCTACACTAAGATCCCAATATAAGGAGTGGCACTAATGCTGATTTTCCACACCGAAACGCGGCCCATCAACCTTATGATAGACAGTTAGCGATAGCTATACTTAACGTACAGATTATAGGCGATGGAGAGTGAAGTGCATCTGGGACCGCACCCTGAGGCGGAAGGAGTGCACAAGTTTTGTGTTCATGGAAAATGTGAAGTAAGGAGGTTGTGTATGTCAAAATGCTTATGGTGTAGGGGTCTCACCTGATGAAGACGGACCTGTGTCGAGGATGCAGGGGTATGCCAATGATAAAGTTTCATCTGATGAGATGTTTCATCGCGATCTGATGAGAAAGTTTCATCGCGATCGGTTGATATTTACGCGAGTTATTCTTGAAAAATCGAGGGGGTGGCAACCCCCCTACACTGGCGAGGGTTAAAGTTACCCGGCCGATTATACCCGAAATTTCCGTATACAACACCTACACAGCAAATCGGACCTTGTGCCCCGACACGCCACACACTGCCCCAGCCAGGGACAGCGGAAAGGGGAGGGGCAGGGGGAGCAGCTGCCTCCCACTCAAGAAGTTCGGGGCAAACATATGATTTGTCCCACGATAAATTTGTAAGAGGGCCTTCCTAGAAGTAAGTTCGTTTTATTTTCACACAAAAACACAAGGGCACGAGGAGCCCCCAGCCAGCCTGAGGGGCCCTTTTAGGCCGACAGAAGGCCCTCAGTTGGTCTGATGAGGGCCCTTGGAAGGCCTGAGGGTGTACTCGAAAGGCTTGAGGTGCCCTCGGTCAGTTATAACTTGTTATAAACGCATATACATATATTACGCATGGTGGTGAGAGGACCCTCAGTACAAGAGAGGGCCCTCTAGCTCCGACGGGCAATGGCGTCGGCTCGGTCTCAAAATTAGTATGGACAAATCCAAGTACACGTGTAGTTTAAGATGGGACGCCTGAATATTACATAGGACAATGTCTCTAGTCTCCCCAGTGGTGGAGAGGAGCCCCTGGAAATTGCTTCCCCCCTTCCCACCCGAAAATACGATCCACGCCACTGCCCCAGGCCAACTGACTACATCAACATCAGCTACGACGGCCGGAGAGGAAGTGCAGAGGATGTCTAAACAATAATCATCGCCGTCTGTCTTTGCTTATCTTTGCTGCTGCCCGTGGCTGCTCTTACCACTCGCT